>JBBMJY010000025.1:3722068-3777559 GCA_037833715.1 Toxotes lorentzi
CACACAGACTCACACATGGGCGAACAAAGCGCAATGCACCACTCTCGCGATTTCCCGCAGGGGAATTGTCTAGTTTACAGTATTATATGATATTTAACTGGAATCAACCACCTGAATTGATGTGTCTGCAAGTGACGTGAAATTTATTTACATTTGAGTTATTTTGGTTGCTATGGAACTGAATGACAGATGACCTACAGGAATAACAATGCTGCACATAATTACCTGAATGTAGTAATTTTACTACAGCGCCTGATGCTGAACAGAATAACGATTATTGTCTCTGTAAGTCAGCTGTATTCACTCATTTATTTCAAAGAATAACTATTTTCCTGTTGTCAACAAATGCCAGGAAAAAAAAATCAATGCATTAGTAGGTGTCTCAGTACCATTTGATTTCCTGGCCCTGTCTGTGGCCCCAAGCCCATTCAGTCTTCATGAAGAAATACATCTGGAAATAACAAATATGGTTTCATTTTATTAAAAAAAAAAAAAAGAAGAAGAAAGAAAGAAAGAAAGAAAGAGAAAAGAAAAAGCAATTTGCTAAAACAGTTGGACACTGGAGTTTTTTAAATAAACAGTGCATTTGTTAGGAGCTATTTTCAGACATAGATAAATACATGTTTGGTGCTTTAGCAGCAGGGTGAATATGAAACAAATGAAAGAATATGTGACCCAGTGCAACAAAGTGGCTCGTGTGTGTTTTTAATGGTTTTTGGAGCTCTGAAGCACAGAGGAATAAGATGTGTCAGGCTGAGACCACAGAGGCGATACTTGTCAGTGGATCAGCTCATTGTTGGTTTATTTTTGTATTTTCATGGGATTTGGCAACAATAAGAAAAATGCTCAAAATCAGCCAGCCGGCCTTATCCTTCGACGATCTGGGCCTGTGGGGTTTGTTTTTCAGCACAGCTACATGATAGTATGACATTGCCAGTGACAGTCACACATAGACAGACTACAAATTATTCTGTCTGTGTATATGGTTCTGTACAGTAAGTAGAACAAAACTCAGGTTTTCCTTCTTCTTTTGGACATTTCACTTTGTGCCCTGTGTCACCAATAAACACTGTGCACCACACTGATCTACGTGATACAAAAGAATAAGCACAGAGTGGCCAACACATCTACAACTGATCAAATTAACCCATGAAGGATCCATTCTTCTGCAGACAGTAACTAATATTTTTTCCCTCTGAATTAAATTCAGACAAAGATACAGTGTGCTGGGGTAAATACATGCAGAGGCCTTAAGAAAAACACATACACGTGGCAGACAAATGTCAACCCATATATTACTTCTTGATATGCTCCCAAAATTCACAGACACTGATGCACGCATACACGCACACACCATAAATACATCCACAATGTCTCAGCAGATGGCTTTGGTCCATCCAGGAAATAACATCACTGACAAAAGCAGATCTGAACTCCTTAACTCTGACAATCTGGAGAGACCCCAGTTCACCACAACACCATAACTCATACGGTACATATTAAACTCAGTTGTTCTGACTGTGAACTTTTCCATGAACCCATGAGCTTATTCATCCATCCCTTGTTTGTAACATATCTACCCCCAAAACTCCCTGACGCATTAAAGTTGGCCATCCAGCCAGATGTGGGAGCTTCTTTCCACCAAAGACCTCGCTGGCACTCCAAAACCAACACAGCAGGCCGCCTGAGGACCTGGCCACTGCTGTGTGAGTCGAATCTCTGGCCACCATCTCGCTTCCATTTCATCTGACTTGGGAAATGATCGCAAACATCTGTAAGTGGGATGCAGAGCTTCTCTATCTGCTCTTCAGGAGATCTATCAGCAGAAAAACACTGCCTGACTCCTCATCCGTCAGCAGGGAAACGCTGTGAACATCTGAATGTCCACCCGAGCGAGCACTGGAATGTAGATTACTCCTAAGTGTGACTCAGAACAGAGAAATTTCGGTTTTTGTCTCTGGATGATGACCAGACTAACACTGAGATCAAGTGAACTTCAGCTGAAGCATGTTCCAAGACAATGAATACAATAGTGAACAAGAAACGCTGATGGTCAGCCAATATTTTAGAATTATAATACGGCAAATTTAAAATATATTTCACGACATGAAGATTTAAACAATATTTCAAAGCCTGCTGAAGTCTGTTATTTATTGTTTTGGTTGAGCTAAAAGCAGTAAAATTAAACATCTAAATGTCTGAAAATACTGTTAATAAAATCAGTCAATAATAAAATCATAATTTAACCAACAGACTCTCTTCATGAGGCCAAACCCACAAATTCACAATAAAGAAATGAACAAATACGAAGGACACAACCTCACTGTCCTCATTTGTCGCTACAGCCTTGATTTCTATCCAGAGCTCCAATATTTACACAGATTGGAAAAAGGTCTAGGAAAACAACAAAGTTTTTCTGAGGTTTGTTTGTGGGATTAAGAATGAGGACGTCATCTTCATGTACCAGAGCCAGAAAAAAAAACTACAGACGGAGCTGTCAACTAACAAAAATAACGACAAGTTCCTCGATCAGCATCGACTGAAAATAACATGAACGTGATGTCAGTTTGAATACTGAAGTGACATTAAATGTAAATTCACTCTGATTAGCAGGATAAGACCGCTGTGGTGGTAAGTTCTTGCCTTTTGAACAGCAGCTGTGGGGCTGAGACAAACAGAACGATTATGCCAGTCAAGAGGTGGAGGGAGCAAGGAGAAAATCAAGTGCCTCATTACTGTACCATATTTGTGGCTTAAGAACCTGGGAAAACTGAACTGGTGCAAAATAATTTATATATTTTTTTTCTTTTCATTAGTTTTTAGTGGTCATCATCACCAGCGAGTCTGTTGACACGGATCTCGAAATTACGTCGTAATTACGTGACATTTTCAGCTCCTGTGATCAAAAAATGTTCCGCCTTAGATACATTTGACATTTCCTCATACACAGTGACGTACAAAGAGAGCAACAGAGTAAAAGCAGCACCTCATCAACTCATTATATGCGTGGTTATGTGTGAATTACAACAAGCTCTGACCGTTCAACCAATAAAAAATAATAACAACGTAGAGTCTGACAAAGTTATTTACGACTTTTACCAAAGTTACAAGCCCACAGAAATATTTAAGAGCATGTAGACATCTGTTTTTGAAATACTATAGGCAACAGATAACTTTTTAAACTTCCAGCGGGATGGACAACATTTACAAGTAAAACTCACTTTCTAGTGAGTGGATTATTAAACAGGGTGATCATAGCAGTGAGCCTTAAAGTAAAATACACCATTCAGTGTTCATGAAATCAGTTAAGAGATTATTTCATCTGCAGTTGCTATAGTTTCACCTCCATGCACATGCAGTGCACAGGGCGGTGATTTATATGCAGGTGACATGCTTGGCGCAGTCGAAGCGTGTGTCGGCCAAATTCCTCTGTCAGATTCATCATTTCGTGCTTCTCTGTCACAGTTACAAGAAAGAAGTTCATTGCTTTTTATTAGTTACATCGAGTTGTTTTTCATTTTTCATTTACAGCCTAAGAGGAGAAACCCCCAGAGGCCACAGCGCTCGGGCAGGATGTTGTAACCGACTCTCGACTTGAGCTGCACTGACAATGCCCCGAGGATTCCTGACAGGGCCAGGCAGGTCCAGACAGCTCACTTCCATGTCCATGTAAAAGCTTTGATTCAACATCATGATAAATCCCTCAATTAACATTCCAGTCCATTAAGGCTTTGACATCTTTACTTCAACCGGACACTCACAGTTTACAAAAAGCCTTGGGCAGCGATTGTTTTGAAACACGGTCCCGGTTGTGATTTTGACAGAACACCTGCGTTAAAAGCGCCCTGGTTTTAGTGTCCTATGTGTTTTTGCAGAGTGCTTTTAGACTCCAGTAGTGAAAGATAAAGAGGGTAGGTTAGCAGAGGAGTCACTGAAAGGTTCGCTCACCGGTTGCTCTCAGAACACCTTTGCAATTTTTTCAAGTGACTCACTGAGGACCAAAATAAATAAAGTTCAGAGAAAAAGGGGTTGGAGGCTTACATAAAGTACACACAGATACGCACACACATACATATGCAGTGCACAAACAGCTATGCATAATATCCACATCCACCTACACACACATACACGCTGCAGTCATTTAAATAGATACATTAGGCAGCAGTGTGTGCAGTGCCATGATAGATTTGTGGCCGAGACATATAGATCCAATTTGAATTTGATCAGCTGTGTTGGGTCATTGATTTCAAAGTTTTAAGGCATAATTGAGGCAAGGGTTTCACTCCAGGCTGCAAATTCCTTCCATGTGTTTCACAAGTCTCAACGCAATTTCCAGAAAAATACCTTAACAGCAATAATTTCTTAACACTTTAAGAAAATACCACCGGCCTCCGTCAAACATATGGAGGCAATGATGTTCCAGAGATAACGTTCACTACCCCCTCCTGCAAAAAACTACCCAGTAGAGACGAGAAATCTGCAAACGCCCACTCCACTGCACCCTAAAGACCAAGAAATGACATTATCCGAGGTGTCCCACAACAAACTAATTATCTCTGAGAACATCCAGCCCCACAGCACAGCCATTAACATTATCATCTACAGGGTTCAAACAGGGGTCATGTAGCTTTTAACCATCAAGGCAGGGAAGAGAGATTTAAACACACACACGCACAAAAAAAAGTTGGGGGAAAAAAACGCATCAAAAGAACATTTAAAGGTTTTTTTGTGCATTTGATGAGCAGCTTCTGATCAGGAGTCAGTGGATGGTAGTTATCTGTGACTTTCATCCAAACTGAATTGATGCTCCGTGCTCAAACTTTTTTTTTTGTAAAGTAGACTAAAAAAAAAAAAAAAACAGACATAATGTGCAGAGACTGATTTCTACCTCAGTTTGACAAGTTTGATAACACACGGGAAGTGAAGTGTCTCACCGTCAGACACCTGCTTGCATCTGGCTTTTGAAGACTCTGGGACTCTGCTAAGAGCACGGCTACGTGAATAGTATGGGTGCAATACAAAAAAATTTCAAGGATTTGTCTGACAGCTGTGTTAGCACAGTGCTCATGAATATAGACAGCATGGCCTTCTGTTGTTGTTGTGAGTCACACTAAGCAAATCATCTCGCAGTTTAACTGTTCGTGTCCCTCTGATTGGACATTAGTAATACTGCAGAATGAACCAGAGGTGGGACAAAGTTATTGTTTGGCAATACCACTCTCATGTCTGTCCATCAAATATAAAGCGGAAAGTGAATTTCCCAAAATGTCAAACTGTTCCTTTAAGCCCCAAGTCAAAGTCAAGTCAAGACAAATGCGGCCCGTTCTTCTGTACATTCACACAAACAGACACATACACACATAAGACAATGACTGGCCTGAGGAGACAGATGTTGTTTTCTGTATCAGTGACTGTCTTCTGACTACAGATGATTACATATCAGATCTTTAGATGAGAGTGTCGGTTATGGCAAGGTCACAAACCAGTCACTACAATTATTTGGTCATCATGAGAAAAAAAAAGTCTTGTCTGTGTCTACATCACAAAAGTGAACAAAAATGATCAAAAGAACAAACAAACAAGAAAATCATTATTTTATGTCTCCAGCTTTTGCTACATTAATGCACTCACAGCAAAAAAAACAAAACAAAAAAAAAAAAACACTGAATGTGCCAGTGAGACGTTTTCCTTTTGGTTGTCAGAGCATCATTCGCTCTCAAGTCAAAACAATATATATTTCTGACATCTGACCTTTAGGGAAAAAAATGGCATTTTGAGATGGGATGAGTCAAAGTTGCTGAGAGGCTTGATGCTTTGAAGTGGATCACACTGTATAAATGAGTCAGACACAGAAAACAACAAGTATAATGAACTTCTCCTCCAAAACGACGCCTGTGAGCAGAGCTTTGTCTCTGAGCTGCACGCTGATGAATGAGTGCTGCTGGTGCTGAGCCCAGACTGGGTGTACAACCTGCAGGGGACAGTGAGTGAGAAATGCCTTCTCAGCTACGGTCACTGTTAAAACACCCCTGAAGAAGATGGTTTGCACGTGGTTATTCGAATGGAGGAGACAAATAAAGAGTAGAAGATGGCTGTTGCTGTTTGTTTGTTGTTTGTTTTGTTTTTTTATCTCTTTTAATACTTGAATGTCACTATCTGTTACTGATATGTTTATCTTTTGTTGTATGCACATCATTTTGTACAAGTAACAGTAAATTTGTGGTAAGGTTTTAAGGCTAATCTTGGGTTTGTTGAGTCTAATCCATTAATTGACGATAACTGAGATTGGACTAAAGCCTCTTGCAAACTCATAGCAATAATTAAAAGCTTCAGATATTGATGTTTTGACACTTTCCTTTCACCACAAGAACAATTATAACATAACTGATTGTCAGAGCAACGAACACAAAACCACAGTCACAATAAACTATGGTTTTCTTTTAATTAGCACTCTCCCTTATCAAGGCAGCAGCCATACATCTTTGGAAAGATGTCAAAAATAACACAACACTGTGTTCAAAACCTGAAATATATTAAACCATCTCAGTCTGTGGTCGAATTAAAGCTATTAAATCCAAGACGTTCACAGTGAGGGTGACGAGGATTTTTTTTAAAAAGAAAGAAAATAAAATAATGGAATGACTATTTGACTGGCCATTTTCAAGGCGTATGAGAGAAATGAGTATTGAAAACACAACAACTGCATCAAATTTAAGGAATAATTTTTCATGTCTGGGCACCAGTTATTGATTTGAGGAAATTATTATTATCTAAAAGTTTCTTCACCATGCAGACGAACATCAGCCCTGGCTGCTGAGTGAAGACAGTTAAAATGATGGTTTACCGTGTTAAAGGAAGTAGCAGTATCAGAAGCAGTAATGATTGTTAGTAAAATATTCCCCACTTCATCCACGCCTCAGTCGGCGTACAGCCTCAAGTACTGCAGAGGCTGCTGGTGACCTCTCATTAGCATGCGTTACAGACTGACCTGACCTCTCTGTAATCTCCTCGCCCAAATGATGGCCACATCAATTATTGAGCCATTAATTATTGGCTCAAACAGATGTCAGTCAAGTGAGCCCGACACTTTGACCCTGATGAAAAACGCAGAGCTATAAATGCACAGTGAGTGTGTCTGACCGTCCCGCCATATGCACTCATGTATGAACACATCCAAGAGGTGCTGTAAATTTCAAGGACGGGGAACCAGTAAAAGGAGAGCTTGCACAACAGTTTCTAGCTCGTATATCAGCCTGTACTGCGGTATAAATACTCACACTGCTCCATTTCACCTCAAGGAACCAAATAAGCATCCCAGCAGAAGACATTAACACGTTTAATTTGGCCATATGGAGGTAAAGTATGTGTAAAAGAGCCAGAGATACTGGATGAAAGATCCACTGGTACAAAGCAAGGTAGTGCGGCTGGAAGATTACAATCTCTTAATATAACCTTCCTGAAGCTGCAGAGTGAAAAAACTCAGCTTAGAGAGTGATTTTATCTTCTGCTCAGGGTTATTGAGCTTATTTCAGTCAGTTCAGTTAGAGAGCTGCACTAAAGCTCTCAGAGTTCAGGCTTTTATTCCCTCTGAGGCTACCAACACTGACAATGTATGTACACTTATCATACTTGTGGTGCTTCGGAAAAAAGCGTGGTACATGTTATGTAATGTAGATACGCTGAATTAATGGGTCTCACAGGTAGGGACTCATTTAAGTGTGGTTCATGGACGTTTAAAAGGGAAAGGAAAGGATGTGAAATTAAATTGACAAAATATTTAAACATCAGACATCAGGAAGTCACTGTTCAAGAGATAATCCTGCACACAATCATTTGTAAAACCACACAATGTTGTTTTTACATATATGCTGTGACATATCAAATGCAGACAGGCAAACAGCTCTTTGTTGTTACCTGTCTGCTGACATTTCTGTTCACTGACAGGCAACGGTGGAAAAGGTTGACTGATATTAATTTTCATAAAATGTTCATTCCTCCAACAGTTCATTCACTCTAACTCTTTGACTTTCCTTGTCTATAGATGCCACACACTGGATTGGACTGGACTCCTGAGTACAGTATCAAAGCCTTGTTATAAAAATGTATTTTGGTATGGAAATATATAATACAGCCATGCTTTGAAGGTGCGAGACACCGAAGATGTGGGTGGATTAAATAAGCATCAGCCACGTAGCGATAAAGCGCAGGAGCTTATGAGCCAAGGCTGCTGTGTCACTGTGGTAACAGTTTCCTCTGCCTCTTCTTCAGCCTGCAGGTCATACGTGGATGAAATGTCTCACAGGCTGTAGCTCAGGAGTTAAAAGTTTGCAGAAGTGACTCCCCGGTCATCTCTGGAACACTGCACATCAGAACATCACGAGCAACGGAAATATTTTCAGCCTGCAGAGTTATCACTGTAATGAGGCTGTCCCCATGGCGACGTCCCAGGGTTACCGGTGACAGACAGGACAGGTGACGCATGCCGCCAGCTATGGAGATCACAGCAGGCAACAGCCATGACTTTCAGGAGGTCTAACCCTATGTTATGCTGTGACATATCAAATGCAGACAGGCAGCTCTTTGTTGTTACCTGTCTGCTGACATTTCTGTTCATTGACAGGCAGAGGTGGAAAAGGCTGTTGTTGTCTCTCTTTAACTGATATTAATTTTCATAAAATGTGCTGTTTTGCTTTTCTCTGTGAAGATTGGTATAATGAAAATACTGATTCGGGCCAGACAGTTCATGAAAGCTTTTACATCTCTAAACACTTCTATACTTTTCTTTTTTTTTTAAAGAAAAAAGGTGTTTGGAATCAATCTGATGAGTTCAGTGTAAACACACCACAGCAATCAGTCACTTAGAACGAAACATGTGGCAAAACTAAATGAAAACACGTCATTTTATTGCCCATGAAAACATGGCTAGTGATTAATTTGATTTTCCTTGAGCAAGGTCTTCATTTTCCCTTTTTTCTTTTCTGTTTTTGCTTCATGAGAGTGAGAGAGCGGGAACATGCCAAGACTAAAACTTGGGAGTAATTTGCAAACTATTCCAATTCTTTGATTGATTTACTTGCAACTAAATAAATTTTATTTCACCAAGATGATGTAAAATCAGGTAATGTTCTTGCAGGTTAACTTTCTAATGCTGTATTATCCTTCCTGTAATTCATCTCAGCTCAAAATTTGACATTTCATGTTGCTGCTGATGAAACTGCGAAGAGTGAAGATCAATCCAGCAGGTCAACATTTTTTAGTGCAAATACATCAGTTTTTTTCAGGGGTGGAGGGGTGATATTATTTTCCAAACCATTTTTGAAAACAGACCTTTTTTTTCCAGGGATGTTTGGGCTGATGGGAATTTAATGTGGGTACAGTGCACTGCTGCCCTCGCATGGCAACCAGAGGGAAATGCAGTTCAAGGCATTGAACCAAAAGTTGTTATGAAGCCAGTTCTGAGTGGTTCAAACAACAACTGGAAATATAGGTTCATTACATTTTGGGAGTTTTTGTGTGGCCCAACTTAAAGGCCCATGAAGTGATGTGTTAGCACCAGGCTAAACTAATCCAGTCAACGTGTATATATATATAACCAACGTATCTATCAATATAGTTTTACTTAAAAATATATTTTTATGAACCCGAACAAAACCAAATTTAGTGTCCTAAATGTTTTAATTAATTAATTGACTGAGGTGTGTTTTCCACATTCCTGGAATAAAACTTATCAGGCCCTTGTAATAGGTCATTTTCACAGCAGACAGTTTGCCTCGTTGTAATAGGAAAAGCACAGGTGTTATAAATAACATTAACTGTCTGTGTTCTATTCAGGTGTCCCAGTAAACCACGACAGTGTGACAGTGAGTCACCATGCATAATACTCTGAAACTGAAGCAGCTAAAAGGACATGTCAAAGTATCTTCTATGGAAAAGGCCTGTTAGAGCCTGTGAAGAGATGAAATACACGAAATAAACAAAACCAAACAAATTCATATGGACATTTGTGCACTGAACACAGTTTGTGGACCTTTTGCAAGAAGTCTTGAAAATACATTTAAAAACACGAACATGAGGAACATGATGACATGTAAGCAGCTTGACTTTTCCTTTTATCGCATAATTTTGCAGTGCTTTTGATTGACAGTCCAGAAATGGGCTTCTTTCCAAGAGTTCCTCTCTGTGGACAAGCTATTCCTTTGACATTTGTTGAGTTGAGATGTTTATTTGAACAAGGTTTTAGCAGTAAAGTGTTAAATGCTGTTCTGTCTCCAGATAGTGCTTCTCACTGCTTTAAACTAGGTGTCCAAAATGCCAAAAACAAATTATTCAAATCCACTTGGAAACTCAGTGTTGACACCTTTTAATCTACTGTTGAAGAGAAAGTGAATTGTATTTACAGCTCAGGCACATTTTCCAAAAAAGCTGAATTCCCGTTTTTGAACGGAACAAGTATTTTTCCACTTCCACCTGAGAAACACTGCTAAAGAGTGTGAAGGTCCAGCTATGACAGACAACACTGGATATTAATACGATCGGTCTGAGTTCCGAAACCCTTTAATGTGTCCAAAGGTGAAAACTTCCCAAAACATCCACAAAACAGTTTGGTCCCACTTTATTCCCTGCGTTAGCAGACTGCAGACAGTCACGTCCCGCACAGTTCAAAAGGTTGTTGCCGGGGAAACAGGTCGGCAAACATCTGCATTCAGATAAAAAGAGTATGATATCCTCAGACTAGCAGAGATTGACTCTGACTCTGAGAAGTGGAAGAAAGAAATATTTATCCATCCAAAACACGTCCATCTGTCCTTATGAGGTGCCATTCTTATAGTCGTACACCTTTGATGGAAAGAACTTCAGTACGCTTCAGACAAAGTTTTTGTCAGATCGAAAAGGTGGAAAAGCACCTGTGAAATGCTCTGCCGACACCTTTCCGACATCAGAAATGGAAGGCCGAGCCAATTTCTGTAACTTTCCGAACCCAACGACGAGACAAGCAAACCCACACCACGCAGCAACTGGCCTGGTGTGCTAAGGTGGGAAAGTAAGCAGGGTTTGAACTTCTCTCTCCAGCTTTCTTTTTTAATTTTTAATGCAATTACTTCCTTGACATTTTGTGACGACACAGGATTCACCACTGCAGACATCTGAAAAAGTTTACCATCATCTCTATTTGAAAAGTTACTAACAGTGGTTTTCTCACCCTACTTTCTGAGGGGAAATGCAGAATCAGGGGATGGTTCTCATCAATACGAGTGGCACTCACACACATGGTCTTGTGATCATTGTTAATATAAAAGTACTGATTTTAGTTTTAGGAACTCAAAACAGACTAAAGGCACAGAAGATGTAAAAATTCAAAGATTTAACACATTATGTTGTATGAATAATTATTAGTTCTGGACCAGGCTACTCAAACCTGCCTTGTCCTCTTCAAAGGAAGAGCACAGAGACCCAAAAACTAGTCCACAAAAATTCAACCATAGCAGGAGACACCTTTGCTATAGGTTTCCATTGGATGTACCACATTTTTTTCACTGGCAAGAAATTAAATTTCCAGAATCTGTTTGAGCAGCACCTGATTGACAGTGGGAAAGATCAGGGGTTAGAATCTCCCTCTGGAAAGATTGTAATCGCAAACTGTTGTCGGTATTCATTTTATGTTTGAACTTTTCATCAAAGGGCTGTGATTTAACTTTTTGGACAAAGTAGACGGGCAGCTCTGCCGGCACAGAAGCAGCCGACACAGGGACTCATGGGGTCCAACATTAGTTTGAAAGCAAAATGCCATCCGACTTATGCAAAAATCTGCCAAGTGGATCTTTGTGGTTAGTGGTGGTTTTCAACATGAAAAGGGCACGTTGTAGGAAAGCAGATTAACATTTACAGTAGCATGTGAAATGTACAAAAATGTCTTTCACTGTGTATCTTGACAGTTATCCTCCTATGGATCTGTAGTATGAAGAATTAAAACGAAGATCATTTGATGTCCTCTTTCCTTACAATCAACATTTTCACACAGACGTGGCTTCACGCAAAATAAAGCTGTTATGGTTTGTAGCCCTGAACACAAGGGAGAGGACCCAAACGCAGACACTCTTAAATAATAAATCAGTCACTGGCATAAAGAGTCTGTTTGGCCAAGAAACAAAACTCAGAAAAGCAACAATGCCCACGTCAGGAAAAACTCAAAGAAAACCTAAACAAGCAGGTAACTCAGAACAGAGGAGACATGAGGAACCAAACACAGGAGACTTAAAAACACAGGAGACTTAAATACACAGGAGGTAACTGGCAACAGGTGACACACAATAGGGTAGGGCAGAAAATTAACAAGGCAGTGGAATAAAAAAAAGGGCAAAGACAGGAAGTAAATGAAGAACAGAAACACAAGGAAACAAAATTCAAAATAAAACAGGAAACCTTAAATAAAAACCAAGGAAACCAAAACAAGAGTCCAAAAATTTGTCACTAAGGGGCTGATTATGATAATACATGAATCTTTTCTCACTAAATACTTCTTTAGTAGTGTTTGTCTATACAGGCAATTTTGGTTTTAAGGTCCACTGTTTCTTGACCTTGGAAACAGCAGCTGAGAAACAGTCTCACCTCAGGATCCATTTTCTAGCTGTACTGCGGATTTTGATCATATCACATGATCAGCAACTTCATCAGCAGAGTTGCAATGAAACTTTTTTTTTTTTTGAGCACTTTCCGTCTCCTGATGAAGATGCGATACGATCTAAAGCTGCAGAACTTTTGGTTACATTTTTTTCCACGTCAAGATTTATAGTGCCTCGCCATTTCCACGGAGCTAATCCACAGCTTTCAGAGGGACTAACGTCTACTGAAGAAACAGCCCCGATAACAACGTTTGACAGTGTGTTATGTAGAAGTTTTCTCTGTAACTGAGTTACACCATCTCTATAAAGAGACGTCCCTAATGAAATCTTTAGAGATTGTTATTAAATGCTGTGAGCTCCAAAAAACAAAATCTCATTCTCTGCTGTATTGGGTGGTGTCAGAAAATCTGGGCAAACCTCCATGACTCAATTCTAGAGATACAGTAGAAAATGTTTTGTAATTCTGGTGAACTGACCCTTTAAATACACACGGCAGAGTGAGGGGACATCATCAAGGCTACAAGAGGTCTTGGCTGCTGGGTTTAATTGCTTATTGATCCCTGTGTGGTACACCCTTACAACTCCTCCATCTATCTACCGCCTCGTGCTTCCAGTGGAGTGTGGGTGGTGCTGGATGAGCAAGTCTGTTAATGAGGTTATGAGGACTGTAGCTGACAGGACCAGGAGGTCATTTCTGCGCAGAGATTTGAGTTTCAGCCAAACATGTGATCAGACCGGTCTGGAGTTCAGAGGACTCGTCCAGGGAGGAATTTTTGTGAGGATGGGGAGTGAGTGTGTGAAGCGTCTGGATGGACCACAGCCAAGAGCAGAGAGAGAGAGGAGGCAGAAGATGGAAATATGTGGGAATCGAGGGACCTGGAACTGACAACTGAGCTCAAGTGAGAGAGTGGAAAGATTGGTCAGAAGTTGGGCTGCAGCTGTTGGTTGTTTTTCATCGATTAATGCATCACCTTTACACCTCAGAGCTACAAAAGGAACATTACCAAATCTGACAAAAACATAACCTAAGTCACATAAACAGGGTGATCTGGGCTCGAGCTACTAAAACACAGACCTTAAAAGAAAGTTACAGTCAGGGGGTGTGGAGTTTAAAAGACATGGGTGTTTAGCAGATGAGGGCAAAACAAAATAATGCCATCAAGTTGCAGTCAGAATGCACTGGCGTCTGCTGTGTTGACCACTCCTTCTACCCATCATTTTAATTGCTTAATCTTTAAAATGTCATAAAATAATGATAAATGCACATCAAAAATATCAAATTGTCTTCAATTAATAGCTAGTTTTGTTCAAAACCCAAACAGTCCATTTATAAAACAGAGGCATGCACAAAATGATTGCATTTGAAAATATAGAATCCAGACAATAAGGGCACACTGACTTTAGTGATCCTAACTTTCCCTCTAGTGCCACCATGAGGTGATATGTGCTGTCAACAGGCTCAGATAGATGCACTGACATACTCAGAGCAAAAAGGCGTACAAGAGACCTCTTTATTGAATTTATTAAGTTGTATTCAGACACTCAAAACTGATCAGCCCATCACTAGTAATGCTGTTTTACATCATTAAAATTCATTGAGCTGTAAGAGAGACCACCAGTTAGGTTAATTATGCTACCTGTTTATAGCAGTAGGTTAGCAAGTCCAATACAGTCTGTCATATAAAATCGAAGGGCAGTCATTATTAATTAAAACATGATCAACACTGTGCAATGCAATAAAAGTTCCTTTCAAACATGACCATGGACCATTTCTGAGAAAAGTAACAAGACACCACATGGGGATTCTGTTAATAACACTACATATACCTAAAAAGACCACCACTGTGTAACATTAGACCAGTTTGTGACAAGGTCAAGAAAGAAAATTTAAAAAAAAAGAAAGAAAAAAAAGCAGACCTCTATTGAACTGTACAATTGTTCGGAATCTCTAGATAAATTTCCTGGTGAGCTCATGAGCTCTGCAAGCTGTACTAAAGGAGGAAGAAGACAACATTGCAACATTGCACCCTATAACAACATTAGAGTATATTTTTTTCCACAGACTTGTGACAATGGGAAGTAGTCCAATTTCCTGTTTGTGTGCTGCCGGAACTCTATTCTAATAAACAACCCCCCGTCGCCCTTTGATTCAGATCACCCAAATTGATGCAGGCTGGCTACTGGCCTGAACAGAAACAGAGTGGATTAACAAAAACAAGAGTTTGACATAGTCGTGTGTTCAAGTCTCTGCAAGATGACTCACTAAGCAGGACGTTCAGGAGTATTCAGGTTTCCTGCTGATTTTCTTCTTCATGAGAATCTGAATCGGTTTCAGAGCTAAAATGACTTGACTTCTGTGATGGACTCGATGATGCTGCGACATGAAAGTGTTATATCTTGTCACACTGGTTTCATGTTGGCCTGAAGGTGTTGGTTCCTGATGTTCCCACACGTCAATGTGACCATATCGCTCTACAGATGAATATTCACATTTTTTGCTTTTATTTAAAAAAAAAAAAAAAAAAGGATTGGTTGCACATAATGGAAAGCCTGACATGTATCAAGGCTGTTTTTCTTCTATATTCTCAAAATACTTTTTTGTGTGTTTGCAACTTTTAAAAAAAAACTGGGGAGCACTAAATTTATTTTCCATTTGGAGCCTTGGACAAAAATGTCCTCTTGAGTAACAGATCTGAGGAAGGAGGGGCTCTCGGTTTGCATGACAGTCCTTTCCTGGCACATCAATGCCTCACAACAAACAGTCTGAGAAGCCAGGCATCTCAAGATGGGAACAATTTGGTTTTCTTCTGATTGTGAGCAAAACTTAACCCGCACACAAAGAGCATTACAGGCAACATAATTTGCATCCAGTCGACCCTGTGAAGTGACAAATGAGGCTACACCTTCTCATCAGCAAATCACTCTTGGAAACTCACACACGACACAATCACACGTTCACAGGTTTCTCACTCGCTCGGTTTTCTTAAACGGGGTTAGTCTTCCAACTTAATAAGAAATAAAAATGTGTTGTTGTTTTTTTAGGCGTTGTAGTGATACATGCTTCCATTATACTGATATACACGTCTTAAAAAAAGTTAAAAAAAAAAAAAAAAAAAAGAACATCAACAAAAAAAAGGTATTAGAAATGCAGCTATACAGAGTCTTTTAGCTAATCCAGGGGAGTGAGGTTGAGGGTCAGGTCTGATGTCAGAGAGCAAAGGAGCCCGATGTCCAGACGTTGTTCAGTTGAGGAGGGGGGGAGGGAGCAGAGTGGGGGATGTGTATGGGGAGGATGAGCAGGAAGAGCTGGGTTAGTTACTGCAGCAGGGACGACTGGTGGGCTGAGCCGTCTCTGTCAGGTCCACTCCCCGGTTCCGCCCGCTATTGGCTCCAGCGGCTATAGGCTCGTTCTTGGGTAGTTTCTTTGCTGAAGTGACACAGGAACAAGGTCAGTCACATTTTAAAGAGTAACTTAACATCGAATCCACTATTTTGAGTAAGTAAGTTACATGTACAGTCACTTTATTACACTACACTACGTGATCCTGGTCGCAGTCCGTAGTATCCATAACCACAGAAATTATTTTCCTTCCTCCTCTACTAATAAAAACGGTAACTGTGCAACAAAGCAACACGGGCAGCGAATTATTATTTTCATCATCAAGTACTCTGCTGATTATAGTCTCAGATAATTGATCATGTTGCCTTTTTATAATGTAAAACAAATTGTGAAAAATGCCAGTCAAACTTCCTCACAGCCCAGGGTGATCCATTTCATTTGGTTATTTTATTCAAAAGTCCAAAATATTCAATTTACTGTAGTGTATGGGGAAAAAAAAGGATCAAATTCTCACATTTGACAAAATGTTTGGCAATTTTTGCTTGAAAAACAATTGATTGATTATCAAAATAGCTGATATTTTAGTATTTCAGGCAAAATAACGGGGAAACACCTGTGTGGGTGAACTCTAGGTGTGTTAAATCTAAATAACTGTGACATCGGTGAAGATATTTACAGTTTAAAAATACATATTCCAGCACACCCTGGTGGACAAACCATGTACTGACCAGACTGGTTATACCTGAAACTACATTTTACATTGTGAGCTGAGAAGCTTTAGTTTACAGAAATCCGCTGGATTCCTTTGTGGTTAAAAAAAACAAAGAAACAAAAAAAAAACAAACAAAAACAGTTAGTGTGCCCTCATTTAATGTAAATGTGGCTAAAGCTTTCAAGTACTTCAGAAGATCTGATGACTCAGCTCAGAATGTCTCCTCCACAAATGAAGCCAAAACTGCTTATAGACCAGTTACCAGTATAGACCACAACAGAAAAAACAAGCAATCACAAGAAATTCCCACATCATATTTTTAAAACTCTTCATAAGTATTATTGCAGAGAAACTTACCAATTGCCATGAAAATCTCATTCACGTTCATAGAGGTCTTTGCTGATGTTTCCATGAAAAGCAAGCTGTTATCATCTGCGTATGACTGTGCATCCTGTTAAAGTGAAACCAACATCGTGTAATGATTAGTTAAAATGCCTTTAATTGCTTCACAGTTTGCATTGACGAAAAACTAAATGTGGAGGAAAGTTACCAAGCAGTCCACAGGATCGTGGGTCAATCACACAGAGAACGTGCTCTTGTCAAATTGTAATAATAATCAGTCAGTGAATATTTAATTTTACCTTCAACGGACACTGACACAACTTCCAGTTTATTTGTAATGATTTTTCCTGTCTACATCCTCAGTTCGTTATAAAAGGATTTGAAGAAGACAAACCTGGAAGTCCAGTGCTCTCTTGTTTGCGAGATCAGCCTTGTTCCCAGCCAGGGCTATTACAATATTTGGACTGGCTTGTCTCTGAAGCTCTTTAACCCAGTTCTTTGCCCGCACAAATGACTCCTGGCAAACAAAACATGAAAGGGTTGGGGGAGGGGGGTGACTCAGTTAGTGAAAATAACAATAAGTCCATGTGATGGAAAGATGAGGACAAGAGGAGCCTTCTTATTAAAATAATACCTCTGATTAAGTAGGAAACAAATGAAAATGTGCTCAGGTACAGTAAAAGCAGCATATGGTACAGTATGTGAGGCATGGCTGTGCTATAGTCCCATGCAGAACCTTTGCACCAGAAAAAAATGTAAAAAATGTGAGCTGCTCTTTGAGCTCTGAGGAGGAAGGATTTTCTTTGCTCAGGACCTTGTTGTTTTAAAAAAAAAAAAAAAAAAAAAAAAAAAAATCCTAAGTCGGACCTAAGGCCTTAGTTTGACCAGGTTCAAACTCCACCTAGTCTAATTGGGTCGGGTCTTGTTTTACTGCTGCTGGTCCTGGGTCTGTGTGTCAGCATGTCCACTACCTGAGTGGATGTTGTAACAGATGTGTTTTGAGGTGAGAAGGAGAATGAAAAGTGTGAACTTCACAGCTCACCGGAGCTTTGCTCTGACCAGTGAACTGAAGCTGAGGTTATTTTAGGAAAAGCTGCAGCCCGCCAGACTTATGCTATTAAATTACAGTGTTTTGGGGTTTGATTAACAGAAATTAAATAGGTTAGAACACTGTTTTAGGTCCATCTGTCGTCCAGTTGCTGCAAAATGTTTTACTGATGGTGCAGGAGGTGAAAATAGGACTTTCAGTTTTTTATGTAAATTTGTCTTTGTAGAATATCAACAAATTGTTTTAGTTTCTATGACTTTCTAGTCAGACAGGGGACATTGTTTCCCCCCCCCCCCCCCCCCCCCTTACAGTGTCTCTCTGTAAGGGTCCATTTGTGTCGACCGCATTTCAGATCGGGCCTAATTATCCTTGAGTATATTTGGGTTGTGTCTGGCTTTGCTTTGGTCCCCCTCGGAGCTGGCCTCTCTCATTTGAGTATTAATTTCTGCATGTCAGTTGGAGTTAACAAAAAAAATTCATCCACCCACACCACCCTAATCACCTCTCTTGCCACTTTGCATATGTAACACAAACAAGTGAGCAATTCCATTTGAACTTTCAGGGACAATCTAGACACAAAAACTAAATCAGCTGCTGTTTTCAAGGCAGCTGCTTTTTTGTTTTTAAGACTATTTATAGATGTAGGTAACATTTCTAAAACTAAGAGACAGTGAAAAGTGGGCACCTGCTGTCTAATATATAGATTATGTGGAGGTTCCAAATCCAATACTGTATGTCCTCTATCAGCACATCCTGTGTATATATATATGTGTTTTTGAGTGTCCTGATGTGTTACCTTGACTCATCTCTTAATTTGTCAACATACCAAAATAAGGTCCTGATTTTGGCTTCACTGAGAAATTTTAAGATGGAAACCCTCACTGTCTTCTCCTCACTGTCAACAATGTTGTTTGGCTATGGTTAGTGAAAGCTGCGCTTATAACAACAACCACATGACAGAAAGTCTGGCACCTCACCCACCTCATTTGTTATATCATACACCACGATGGCTGCCTGGGCACCTCTGTAGTACATGGGAGCCAGACTGTGGTAGCGCTCCTGACCAGCTGTGTCCCAGATTTCAAACTTGACTGTTGTGTCGTCCAAACATACTGTCTGAGTCAGGAAGGCAGCTGCAGGGGCACAAAGCAGAAGAGGAGCCAATGACAAACGGGCCTGTAGCAACTGAGCTACATAAAATGTGTTCCTGTAAGGTAATAATTTAAGACCAATGCTAGAGACACACAGGGGGATTATCTGCTTGACTTAGTCCATCTTTCCACATTTGGAAAATGGGGTCGTAGTAATATGAAACATGCATTATACAGAACATACAAAATCTGGATGAAACATTAAGTGGGTTTGAATTCACCTTTTTTCTACTCGGGCAATGCTCTATTCACATTCACTGCCTGGTATAACATCAATGTCCCCAACCAGACTTGTCCTGCTGGTCTGGGGATCAAACCAGTGACCTTCAGATCACAAACCTTTAAGCCATCACTGTCCACTGTTGGCATCTCTCCAGTTATGGGTTTACCCAGACTCTCTTTTTATGTTTTAGGAAAATTGGGTCTACAGGATTTGAACACAGAACACTTGTTAGAGAGATAACCTGAGTTCTAACTTTACCTTTACCCTTGTCATGTTCTTGCTTAATCACCAACTGTGCGCGTATTTACTTTCTGTGATCAGTGCTGTCTGAAATTTTACAAATGCACAGGTGTTTCCTTTTGCCTGAGTCTGAGAATTAAAATGCAATGGAATGGATGGAATTTGATTTAATCGAGCTGACTTCCAGTCAGCAGTACTTTTGGCACTGACTAATAAGTGTAAGATCATTTAGACGGTAACTGACTGTTTTAAACTCACATAAGCCACTGGACATACCAGGAACTAGGGGCGGATGTCTGGGAATTTATCCAACTATTCCTACAGTTCTCTGTTCCTATCGGCCATTTTCAAACTCAAAATTCTCCATGTTCAGTTGTAAACTGAAATCGCTTCATGTTCCTTCTATTGTATTGAATCCTGTACTGTTTGCCACCATGCTCTTTTTTGATGTGTTCAACAACTTTTCTACCAGTTTCCTCTGCTCTTAGTAATATTTCCCACACTCTGACATCACAGGTGCTGATTTAACTGTCACACTTTTAATCTATTTACGGTTCAGGAAATATGACTCTTTCGAAAGATATTTGTTTGTAAGCTTACAAGGACAATCTAGATATTCAGTGCTCATTCCACTTGTGTGATTCATTGCGAGTGTTCTTGTGACAACAATGTCAATAAAAAAAAAGTGTGTGATTCTTGTGTGCAACTTTGCCTGCATGTTCACAGGAAAGAAGCCACGAAATGGTGTTATGAAGATACACACCTCCAATTGTGCTCTCTTGGAATTCGTGAAACTGTCCCTTGACGAAACGAAGTACGAGACTTGACTTCCCCACCGCTGACTCTCCTAAAAGCACAAGTTTGAACTGACAAATCTTGTTGCCTGTGTTTGGCCCATTGGGTCGTGTAGCTCCACCTCTACTTGCCATGTCACAATGTCCGCTCTCTTCCTCTGGACACTGATGTACTGTGAAAAACTTCAGAAAATACCTGTACAGGAGAGAGAACAGAAAGCAAAGAGTGACTTTCACATAAAAAAATCATCATCAAGGTATCCAGAGATGTCAGGAGATCATTTCCAACATACATTTTGACACTTTATATTCTCAGATTATGAGTCATGATTACAACAAAAAAGCAATGATATTCTGATGATAATCATAAATTATTTAGCTGTATCCTTTGGTAGCAAACAGCAACTGGAACATCTTATGACTTAAGGCTAAATAAGATAAGTATTTTTTCTGTGGGTAAATGAGTAAATGATACAGCACAGAGAACATAAAATCTGTACAAGCAAACCCTATTTTAACTTTCAGGTTTTATGCAAAAGAAAATATGCACTTTGTAGAATGGTGACACATTGGTGGAATTTCAATGTTATAGTGTCCAATGCCAGAGGCCAAAATTGCACAGATAATACAGTGACCACAGAGAACAATTTTATGTAGTTCACTATAGACACAGAGTCAGCAAAAGTTTAACATTACCAGCCACACTTTTTTCCTCTTCAAACAACAGATGTTTGCTTGCAATAATAACTAGCTGAGCAAATAAGTAAAACAGGTATGACAAAAACAAACAAGAGGTTGGCAGACAGTGAAAGTCAATTTTCTGCCTAACAAGAACCACAACATTTGGGCAGCTAAAGTGTATCTGAACTTCTGCTTCCAAAGTTGCCAAAGTTTCTAACCTGTGCCCTTTTTATGTTCAACTTCTAGGTATAAAAAAACGTTGACCAAATGGTGTAGCCGTGACAATCTGCAGCAAAAAAAACTCTGGAAACTCCTGCTTGTAGCTTTAAGTTGCATGAGACAGACTGTTACAAAGGGGATTAGTGTCACACGGGTCTGGGCTCATATGTGGGAAAATGTTTCAAGGTTAAGTTAGAGTCAGTTTTTATACACATGTCTGTAGACTGGAGGCGAATAACAACATCGCCCATATTCACCAGTATTAACCAATTAAACTGTAACTTGGGCATTTCTCAGTATCACCAAACGAGTAAACACATAGTATCAGTCCAAAAATAATTGTTTTCAGCTTCGTCGAAATCGCGTTACGACACACAGTTAACCACAAATAACCTGTTATGTTGTTGCTGACTGGCTCGAATTAGCAGAGTAACGACTGTTAGCGTTAGCAACAGCTAGCCTAAAACCAATTTCTGCCTTTAATAAAGCATAATCTCACCCGTGGAACCTTAGTTTCAATCTAGGTAAAATCTTACACACCATAGTAACAGCAACTACTTTGACCTGACATTTATACGACGTTTGAGAATGCCAAAACAAAGATGATGCAGGTTTGGGTGTGTACAGCTTGTGACAGCTAGCTAACGTTAGCTGCATGACGTTAAATCAGTGACCTACCTAATCAATCAGTGGACTAAACAGGGTCGCGGATGTTCGTTTAACATTGACGTGCTAATGGTCTAAACATGATGACTCATTCGGATTCACCAGCCGAACAACGTTAAGTTACTACGCGTACTACTAGCTTGGCCCTTCCAGTGTCGGCTAGCTAACGTTAGCTATCCAGATAATAGACACTGGGCTGGCTAACGTTGTTTAGCGGTAGCTGCATCGGGAGGAGCCCTCTGGATAGCCATTAGCCATTAGCCATCTAGCTAGCGCTAATATTAGCTACTCACCTGCCAAAAGGAGGAAGCTAGTTAATGTGAATGTTGTCTCCAGGACACTATTTGTGGCACTTCAGTGTTTGTTCACAGTTTGCCCGGTACCCAGCCAGTAAGTGTAACGACAGATTTCATAAAGCTCTGCGATGTCCCTCTCCCACTTCTTTCAACTTCCCTTTTCGCATTGTACGAAGGCTGATGACAGATCGTATGACTAGAATTGACAATCCGCCTACGTATCAGTGCTACGGGCCAATCACATGTTAGCATTTATTCCCAATTTACTGATATGTGCCTTTCCAAATAACTACAAGAAAAAAAAAAGACAGGATATAGTCGGAAAGATGACATTAGTTAACTTTAATACGCCTTGGTTTAAGAAACAAACCTGTACCTAAATAAAAAATAATGGTGTTATATTTGTGATTAACTATAAATTTCAATAGCTTACAGACACACCCATTAGCTTGGTTAATTTTATATTCACCTGAAAAGTATTTTAAACACACTGTCATAGTCTTTTTGAACTGAAGTGATGACGACTGTTGCCTGGCAACGGAACTCAAACGGGTGCACAACCGAGCGTCTTCTAACTGACCAAAGAATTTAGTGTAGTGCTGAATTTATTTATTTTTTCCCAGTGAGAAATGATAAAGAAAAGGTAAAAGGAAGGTAGTTGCCTGTGTTACTGCTACGCGTTAATTCAAGATGAATTTGACAGACAGAAATACGTCTTACAAATTGAAATATACAGACAGAAGTCCAAACATACCGACGGTGAGTCAACTTTGAGATAACGCTAACTAGCTAAAGTTGCGTTAGCTTACTCCTACTATATTGAGTCTGGGGCGATTTATCTAAATAAACTTTTGTCTTGACGGATATTCTGCACTGGTTAATAGAGATATATATATATATATATATATATGTTTTTGTTTTTTCGTTTAAAACCAGGCCGGAAAACTAATACCTGTAGGAGACAGGGCTAAGACCTGCTTACAAGAGACGTCGAGGGTAAGTGGTGGAGAGAGTAGCTATTCAGATAAGTAAAAGCAGCATTGCCACAGTATACAAATACTCTGTTACAAGTAAAAGTACCAAAAGTAAAAGTTCTCATTATGCGGAATGGCCTATTTCTGAATGATTTATACTTTATTATTGGATTATAATTGGTGTTGCATTAATGTGTAAGCTCCACTAATTTTGGTTTTGTATTGCTGCGTAGCTTAATCAGTAAAACACATCATCGTTTATTAATTGATTATGTTTTGTATTAATAATCTGAATCTAAAGCTGTTTTCTATTTAGTGGAGTATAAAGTATTGTAAAAATGGAAATACACAGTTCAGTACAAGTACAAATACTGAACTGTGTTTAAGTACAGTACTCGAGTAAATGTTCTTATATTCCATCACAGGGTTTTATTTCTGGGTGAAACTGAAAGTATAAATATAATTTGAAGTGACAGACAGATTTGTAAACTGTGAAGGTGAATATTCATTCGCCCCTGACAGGCCACATCAACATTTTTACTTTTCAGGCCCCCACCCCACCGGTCGTAAGGAGATTCCGAAACAGCATCCAACCAGAACCAGGTGCTATCAGAGTGCACCAAGGCAAGGCAAATGATCCAGATGTTGCCAGCACTCTTGTTCATGGCATCAGCACCAGATCATTCCTCACTGTGAGTACCCCACATATATACACACAAGCGTTCTTCCTTAGGGGTTAAAGGAATAATAAGCAGAGTTTTTACTACCCCAGATTTGGTGGGTTGATATATATTTGGATCATTGCCAATGAGTTATTTATTACTCTGCTTGGCGATGAGATATATAGCTCTCAAAACTTATGTCTTACCTATTTTAAAAACCAAAAACTGTTGGGATTTTAAGATGCCTGTGATTAATTATGCAATGCCTGATTCATAATGTGTCATTGTTGGCATGTGATTCCAAAAGGGCAGCACCTTGCTAAATCCTCCCCAAAAGACTCTGTTCCAAAATAAGTTACAAGAGCTCACTGAAGCAGCGTACACCTCAAATCGAAAAGCACCTCTGGGCAGATCACGTGATCAGCGCATGGGACTTCCTACCTGGTATAATGACAAAACTACGTTTGGTGCTAAAACAGTGAAAGGTATGTTTAACATCAAATATGCTAACTGCCGATACATTTGAAAAAAAAAAGAAGATGAAAATAGGTTTAAGTCTGGAAAGACACAAATGCTCTAACAGGAACAGAAAAATGTTTGTCTGCTCTTATCAAAAATGGTACAACGCTGCAGTTATGTTAGTAGTGCCCTAAAATGATCAGATTTGTTTTGAAATTTTATGTTGTAAATATTTAACAAGTATCATTTCACTGAAATGAGGCCCTACTTTCTTTTTAATATCTCACATTACTTGATGTCCAGTGTTGGGTGTGCAGGAGATTATTAATCCTTCAAAAACAACTGAAGAGGTGGAGAAGGAAGCTCAGGAGGGACATGAGGCTTATGTTCGTAGCCACAATGCCTATTTTGTTGGTAAGAGGAATAGAAAAAATTGTAGTGAATAAGGCCTTTACTGTATATTGGTCATTTTGAATTGTCATGTCTGCTTTTCACCACAATAAAATCATCTTGCTCTTCTCCAGGTGAGCAGATTGATAGAAAGTATGACTGGAGTCTTTACAATAAAGACAGCAGGTTTGGGATCCTCACACCTCATTTTAATGATGGCCGTAATCTTGGCAAAACTCTCCACTGGCTTGGAGAGACACAGAAGTAAGAGCTGAAAATTTCCATTCAGTATGTATCTAATTAAAAAAAATAAAACTGTACCTAACCATGCACTCATATTATTATGCCACAGGTTTTACAATCCAAAGCCTGTTTGGAAGAGATCTGGGAACAGGGAAAAGATAGAGCCACAAACTGACAAAGCAAACAAGATGCAAGTTTATGTCAAACTTCTTCTGGCAAATTCTCTGAACTGTAACTATACTTTGCTTACTAATGTTTAACTTCATCATCTCATACATTGTTTCAGGAGAAGAAATTCCTTGAACGTTCCACCAGGTCATACTTTTGGAATGCTCTTGCCGCTGGATAAATTTGGTAGAGTTTATTTGAAAAAATGTCTTTCCTGTGTTATACATTGTTATATGTAAGCTATACTGTGAAAGAAAATTTTTTTTTTGCATTAAATTTTTTTTTTCAAGACAGCAAACAACATCTTGCTCACTTCTTGCACAGGTGCTGGAGATATAATCCACTCCACGGAGCCAGGGCATTACGTGAGAGGTCGAGACCGACAGCGCAGCCTGGTCAACGCAGTGCGACACCACCTCAAGAAGGTCAATTTCCACAACTTCCCCTCCCTGCTGCAGGCGTTCAGACATTATGACAAGGTACAACTGGGATCACCACAGGCAGGGTGACACTCCCATACAGTTCTGTTGATCTGTATTTTCAATCTGTTGACTGTTTAATCATATTGAAAGTAATGTGAATACAGTGACACTTTGTTTAGTGTGCTAAGTCAACATAGGATAATTTCCCAAACATATTTCTTTATTTCAAAGAACAGTCAAAGAAAGCAGAGCATAGCCCTTTGTCACAGTGAACAGTTTTACCTGAAGCACAGGTGGAACTCGTTGCATTAATTAACTCTGCTTTCCATTTTGTCCCTGGTTGTCATTATTGATGTCATTGGTTTCACCTGTTTGGCAAGTAAGGCTATCTGCTGTGAGAATGGCCAGTTGCAAGGTTTGAGATAAAGCCAGTGATGTGGGCCTGGTGTTTAGATGTGATAAAGTAACAAAGATAATGTAATCCTCCTACCATAATCTCATAAGAATGTAATGTATTTGCCTTTTCATGTATACCTCTGTATGTAAATCACTAGAAAGGCAAGGGAATGATTGACAAAGGGGACCTGCAGGCAGTGTGCCGTCAGTTCCAGCTGGATGTTAGTGAGCAGGTCCTGGATGACCTGATGGATTACTGTGACACAGACAAAGATGGACTAATAAACTTCCTGGAGTTTGCTAACTTCCTCAACTGGAAGGACAAGATGGTCGTCAACGCTCGGGACCAAGGCATCATAACAAATGGTCAGTTAAATGCATCGTAATGTATCAATTCATTTACTATAATGCTCTAAGAGGATTTAACCTTAAAGTAAGAATGATTTTTTAGGGCCACTTAACATTTTATGCATTAATTTCCCCAGCTCAGGTCTCAGGTGTTGTATCAAATAGAACGACAACAAAAGAAACATAAGAATTTGGCAATAAAACACTCAGCAGCCTAAGTCTGATTTTTATTGTGTATCAAGGTGGTGTAGAAACTACCTGTAGGCTAATTTTCAGAAACCGGTTTTGTTCTTTTTGTCTCTTGCAGAGTGTCAGACTAACACAGCTCCAGCTAACACAGAGAGGAAGCCTTTGTCAGAATCAGAACAGCTTCCTGCATCTCAGGCCTTGATTAAACCTGAAGACCTGGAGCCCGTAGAGCCAGGCAGCTCAAAAAAGACTGTCAGGACCTTGAGGCGACACAGGGCAGTCCCAAACCACTTCATCACCTCCTCCTCCCTCCTTGGGGCTATCAGTGATGGTCCGCTCACATCAGGTAAGTCAGCAATAGCGATTTGCTGTGGTTGTACACTACATAAGCATATGCATCCACACACAATGCTACATGTGTCTGCTGCAAAGTTAGCTTGTATCACTGTCATATCATACTGTTTTATGAGTCATAACTGTATAAACTAAAACATACTTGGATTTGTTCTGCAGTTTTGAGGACATCATCTGTTTTTTGACTGATATGCGACTGTTTTATGAGTGCTAATTTAACTTATTTTCACTTCATTCATTCCCATCTCCTAAAAAAATCTTTCCCTTACTTATCATCTGGTCTCTCTTACATAGACAATCGCGCATATGGGATCCCATCTGTGCGCTCCGACCTTCCAGCTCCACGCATCAAGAGAGTCAGTGACACTACTAACTACGGTGATACATCCACAGCAGCAGATCTTCTGCATCCATCAGTTCACGCCCTCTGGGGTGTTCATGAGGAACACCTGTTCTGTCCTCGCACCAAGGAGGAGGTATGCACTACACACCAGATCAGTGGTACAGTGTGCCTACTGCAAGTAACACAATAAGAATTACTGTGAGTAAGGGAAGCCACAGTGTCTGCATTTGAAATTTGATGGGCTACCTCTGGTATCTATTTTATCATATATTCTTTTGTCAGTTGCCGTTTCTGATTTGTATGAACTTAAGATTGAATCATTATTAGTCACAAAGTAGACCTTTTTTGAAAAATGAATATGTGATGAATGAGACATATAGCAGTTTTTTTCCTGTCATAGCAGGAAAGCACTGGTCTTACTAACATCAATGATGGCTTTGTTCTACTTAAGTCATGCCAGTAAGGCAGCACGCACAATACCAGGGCCCTGTCATACGAAATCAACACAGCTATTTGTAATGTTATTAAGTACTCCTGTGTTTGACAAATCAAAATATTTCATGTCCTGTGGAATCAGTACATCCTTTCTCTGTGATCCCATCAATTTTCTGGAGTTGGGTCGCTGTGCCAGGAGGTTATCCCAGATGTTCAACATCTCCTGGGGCATCCTGAGGCGTTCCCAGGCAAGATGAGATATGTAGTCTCTCCAGTGTCTTCTAACAGTAGGACGTGCCCAGAAAACCTCCAGTGGAAGGAGGCATCCTAATCAGATGCTGGAACCACCTCAACTGGCTCCTGTCATTGAAAAGGAGCAGAAGCTCTACTCCGAAGTCCCTCTGGTCGTTGGACCTCCTTACCTTATCTCTAAAGCGGAGCCCAGCAACCCCGTGAAGGACACTAATTTCACCTGCTTGTATCCACGATCTCATTCTTTTCGTCAAAGCTTTGCCTTCCAGCTCAGCTCCCGTTTCACCACAACTCCTGCTAAACTGCTGATGCTGTCAGTCTCCTGCTCCATCCTATCCTCACTTCTGAACAAGACCCTGAGATACTTAAACTCTGTCCCAACCTGAGGGGAGCAATCCACCTTTTTTCTTCATGGCCTCAGACTTGGTTTGACTCTCATCCCTGCTGCTTCACATTCAACTGCAAGCCACCCCAGTGCATGTTAAAGGTCATCAGTCGCAGCCTACAGCCCTCTCTACTTAACTCTTTGTTTTTTCTTCACTGTTTGGTATCTTTTGTGTGAATCACTATTTACCTATTAGGTGTCTAGTCTTCTTTATTTTTGTCTCTGAAATGCTTTATATCAACAGCCTGTTTGATATTCGTTCAGTTCTTTATCCATTGGTCATTATAAGTCTCCTGCTGCTGCTGTGTGACTTTAGTGCAGTTGGATTCAAATAAAATAATGGCTATGTTTAGCTCTTGTTATTGACACCTTTCATCCTCCTCTTCACAGATTGCAGAGATCTTCAAGAATGTGGGTGTGAATATTTCTGAGGACACCTTTGAAGAGGCCTGGAAACTGGCATGCATGAAGCAGCCGGACGGGGAGGTTTGTGTTGAGGTTTTCCGTAATGTACTCAAGGAAATAAAAGCAGTGTACTAGTGAAAGTTTTTTTTTTTTTTTTTTTTTTTTTAACTGGTTGTGTTTCTGTATAACCATCAGTATTTCTGTCTAAATATATATCTCTGCTGTCTTTGTAGCTCCAAAATGTTTTAGTTTGATGGAAATGCATTTTTGACATAATGAAGAAGAATTGGGACTTCTGCATTTGGACTAGTATAACACTTTTGTTATTATATTGTTGTTTATATGAACGTAGGTGTCAGCTACGGGAGATCTGAATGAACAAATTCAGCTTGAGCTTTGATTTCTGGAAAGTGATGCACTCTTACATTGATCTATATGAACTCCCAAGAAACAAAAAGTTAAGTCCAAATGTTACTTGGTTTTGTGGGGCCTGTTTGAGCTAGCAGGTGAATTATGTACTATGTTTTGTGCTCATAGTGAGTTCATCTTATTTGTGTTTCAGTTACTCAAAGGCACGTGTCACATGCTGTCATTCTGTTCAGCTTTCACAGTTTATCATAAATCTGGTTATAAATTCATTGAAACAATAACTCATGAAAGCGGCAGTCACAGAACTTATTTTAAACAGGAAACCTCAAAGAGGACAGACCTGTCAGTTCTTTGCATACAAACCAACATTCTGCAGATACCAACCAGGTTCATATCTTCAACATTCTGTGAGATGATAAAATAAACATTTTGGTGGTACACAGCAGAACATGTATATGCTTTAGGTCCATAATTTTAGTTATGACTATTTACTGTGACACATTCATGTTTGAGTCTGCCCTCGGTCCTGACATCATTGTTTTTGGGACTTGTCTTGACTTAGTTAGTTTTCTTTGTTCTTGTCTGAATATTGAGTTCAGTTCCTCGTCAGTGTAACAATGGTTATTTGTACAGACACTCAGTGGAGAGTCTTCTGCACTGACACTGAATGGCATAAAGAAAAAAATCAACTGATCAAAGCTGAGGTATAAATTCTAGTCAGAAATAATTTTAGAATATTGAAATGTAGCTTCCTTAAATTGCAAAAACGGTTTTGTTTTTCTTGAACTACAAACATGAGGCATTTTAAAGCCTCTCATCCAGCATTAGTATTCATTAGTCACATTAGCAGCACCACAAATTCACAAGAGATAAACATGTCAGTAAACAAAAGTTGTTTTTTTTCCCCGTTACATGTCTGTTTATAGAGAATCAGTTTTGTTATTAAAATGAAAAATATAATTTCATGCAGAGAAACAGCTAATTTGTCATGTCAACATTTCAGCTTCTTTTTGGTGAAAACCAAAACGAACCATCTTTTGTTGGTACACCTAGGCTGCTGTGAAACAGTGTTAAATCTTTAATTGATTTCTTTGGACTTAATAACAACAACCTGCGACACTGTTGCTATGCTTTTAAAAAACTCGAGTAAATACTGAGGCACATTCTCCGTACCTTATCATTTGTTCTGTCAGAGTATTAGATTTGATTTCCAAGCATATTTATCTCGTAATTCTATTGCTCAACCTTCAAATGAGAGTCTTACAGAGACAGTACAATTAATTTATGGCTTCTTAGAGCTAAGACACATGCAGACATTTAAACAGAGAGAGACTCTAAAAGAGGTTCGAGGAATTGTTTGCAATCAGTTTCGCTAACCAGATTAATGAAACAGGTTGGCACGCAGCCGCGACTGATCCACATGTCAGAACAGTAAAATAACTAATAAAAAACATTAGCTTTTTGTATATTCACCACTTGTTTTTGTTTTTTTGTTAATTTCCATTAAACTGAGTGATGCACAAGCGTGGTAAATTGTTTAATGTGCTCTCACCATATCCATGAGCATATTGACGTGCTAAGCTAACTGCACTCATTTAATCTCATTATGACTCTGCAACATGCTCTACTGGAACCAAAAAACCCCCACGCAAACTTCCACCGGCCGCATATTTCTATGCAGGAAAATTAGAATAATCCTCGGCATATTCCATTATGCATGAATTAGCGGCCGCTAATGACAGAATCCTCTCTGTTTGTCAGATATGTTGTCAACATAAATAATGTTGCAGCAAGCTCTAACAGAATGGGATGACACGCAGCATTCATGAGCCTGTCAGACGTGATGTTTTTGACAAGTGACATGTTTCTGGCAGTGACCGTGGACTCAGACACAGGCTGCGTTTGAGTTTGTTGAACAGGTGGAGAATTTTTCTGGTGGAATTTGTCACTCTTGCTTGCAGCGATGCTATGCAACTGTTTTCACTTGGTGCAAGACTTGTGTTGTGATCTCTTGACGACCCACAAAGTACTTACTTTAATAAGTCAACTGCGTCGCCGACAACCATGTACCAGAACATACGCCCCCTCCTGCCTACTATGGAAAATGGATTATCCTGTTTCACATTGCTTCTTATCACAAGACCCAGAATACTAATATATTTGGGCGCCCTATATGTTTCATCAATCCCATGTGGAGAATACAGTCATGCCTTAAATGCAACACACTGGCTTGTTGATGTTGAGGTCAGAAACTGTTGGGTGAAATGTAGGGTGAAATGGACACATGCACTTTTTTCTCACCCTGAATTTATGGTTTATTTCATCTTAACGTTGATAATTTTTAAGCTGTAATCTTGATTTTCTTTTTTGGGGGGGGGGGCATAAGGTTCAGCAGCCCTTACCACCCCCATATTTTTTGTACAGTGCTTTAGTTTATCACTGCAACATCAAAGTGGCATGTTGGTTTAGTGTTGCTGAGATCTCATACATATTGATAAATTAGCGGGTTGAGGCTATGATTTGGTGCCATGATCAAACAGTTTATTGACACAGGATATTGGTGTTAACAAAGAGTTGAGAGCACTGACCTAAAGGATCACTTGCTTTCCAATGAGCTTTCAGCTGCATCTCACAGTCTTCCTTAGCAACTGAGGGTTGATCGGTTGACATCTATTGTTCTGTGACCAAGGTTTCATGCTGACTATAGGTTATGTGGTGACAACTGGGCCATGACCATGACAACTAAGCAAACTCCATTTTCAGAGGAAGACTGAGATTGTGACTGAAAGCTCCAGAAGAAGATAGGACATAGGTTTAAAAGTCTTCCTCCAGAGACCTCGTCACTCTGTCTGTGGACCTCTGCTAAAAACACTTAATGGGTGTTAGTTCTACTTTGACTTGTATTACAAATGCTTTCAACTCTGAAATCACTGGAGTAAGCTTTAAAGGCATCTGAGGATCAAAGGATGACCTTCAAGTAGGAAGATTGGTTCATGGATAAAGTTCTGAGGTCTTCAGGTGTCTGCACAGCTTCAGTGTTATGGCTCTGGGTCCCGTTTCATGTGATCTAACTCTTCTTTAGTCTGCTGCTCGCTCTATCTGTTGTCCACCTTCATGTTGTCATCCAGGGATAAATAAAATCAGCCGATCACTAGTCTGCTGCTGCTGTGTCCCGACGAGTGACGAATGGCCACAGAATGTCGAGTCAGATTATTCCGCCAGTTTCCACTGCCAGTGCCAAACGGTGGTGACCGTCCAGTCGGGAGGGGCCCCCCTTGTCAGCTCTCGGTGGAATCTGGAAGGAAAGAGACATGTTTAACAGGAGCTAAGATAGTTTTCTCTCATTCTAAGCATGAACGGCTCCCCAGACTGATGTAAATCATGCATGCCCAGGGTCTCCTCTGCTGAAAATTCAAAAGCGCTGCATAAGAGCATCCGAAAATCTTAGCAGTGCAAGTTCATTATTCTTCTTTTATTGCTATTTGATTTTAGTTGTCTGCATTCATTGTATGTATGTTGCTTGGCACTACTGAAAATGAGGGTTCTCCCCCAATGTGTCCTCTGAGGTTTGAAATAAATAAAATGAATTTAAAGATAAAGGCAGACTAACACTGACATTCAAACTATGTTTTGCTTCTTTTGTCACCTAGAAAATAATGAGGTGAGGATTCTGAAAATGGCTTCCTTATTCTGTCGAGCTGTCTGTTTTCTAGCCTTTGGGATAACATTTGAAGTGTAACAGGCTTTCTCAGAGGGGATTCTAAGACCTGAAACAATAGGAAGGACAATCTGGCCAACTAGATAGGTGGGCATTAGGTAGAATAGACCCCACCGTGTGGTCCAACAACTAACCGGATTACTGATAGGAAAAGGAAAGAGGCTTTAACTGTTACAGGCACTGGGAGTGAAATTATTTCCTCTTTTTTGTTACAGCAGCAAATCTGGTCAGTGGTTCTTTAAACTAAAATCAGAGCCTCTGAAGTGATTCAGTACCAGAATTTTACATAATCATAACTGGATTCCTTATTTTTAGACAAACAGTTGTGAGTCCTTATCCATATATGGAATATGTAACATTTCTGTCTTCATCTGTCTGTGACATGGACATGGGTGTCCATTATGTCAGTGTTCTTTATGGCTTCATTCAGACATGAGAGGACATTTTATAGAAAGAGCTATATTACCTGCTTGATATTTGGTAGCAGCAAAGTGGTGAGTTAAATGCTCAGTGACATATTTTTAGGCCTTAACGAGTGACCACCATGAATGAGAGGGACACTCAACCCTCTTCTCTGAGTGAGTCCCCTTATATTACATTTTCTCATCAGTCATTGTTTATTATTAATGGATATTTCAGAATCAAGGGAGACAGATGGAGCAGTTATGATTATAGACTGATCTGACAGAAGAATTTCCTCAAAAAATATTTTCTTTGAGCAACTGAGAGGATAATGGACAGAGTTAAGATTAATTCATAGAGTGCAAGATGGACTTAAATTTCCTGTGTGTGTTGGTTATTGTGTTGCTGCAGACTTTAATCATTAACATTAATCAGACGACAGTCATTTCAGACTTGTGCCGTGTTGCACAAATGTTTAACTGGTAAGACTGCCTTCTGCCATTCTATGTCCATGACTACAGAGATTGTCATGCTGTCCAATCACTACTTTTATTAATATTTCTTACTTTAAAGTGCATTCTTCACAGTTCTCCTGTAAAATGAGTATGTCACTTTCACCATTTCCTCAAGTGAGGATTTAAATAATGAGGTTAACTTCCATCCATACACATGCAACACTTTGGGACATTTCTATAAAATTATCCTTTCCACATATATTTGAAAAATATTTTAACTCACCACCCAACAAAAACAGACTTATGTTTCTGCCAACATATGATTATTTTTCAAAGTAAATATTTGTACCTTTTTAATTGGGATTCAGCATATTTTATATGGAGAAATAAAGCAAACAGAGATTTTGGCACAGGACATCTGAGCAAATTAATGATCAAAAATGAGCGTTGAGAAAGAGCCAGCACACACTGCATGAAATAGGTTTGAACATGTCAAAGCTGAATGAGGGAAGAGCTGATTGTAATCCATACTTGTGGACATACGGCATGTTTGCGATGTGTGTGCAGATGACAGGCTGAGTGCTTACTCGTAGACAGCAGTCACTATTTTCTTCTGTGGGCTGCCCTCTTCATTAGAGGCCACTTTGAAGATTTTTGTGCCTTCTGGGTCATCGGGTCCTTCGTGTGTTGACAGGATCCAAAACCTCATGACGATGAAGCAGAACTTTCTACCTGAGAGACACGACCAGATTTATGAGTTTGTGATGTCCTCCTTGAGAAGAGAGCATGAAGTTTTATGACATTCAACAAACGGGACCCATTTCAAGAAGTACTCTAACATTGTTGAGGAGCAGTCTAACTGGTTGTGAACGGCCTCAGCTGATCAGAAGGTGACCCTGACAAAAATCCTGAAATGACTTTCTTACTCACAAGTGCTCTCAGTGTATGAGAACTAATCGTACAAAACTCACCATATTGATCAAAGACAACAGACACGTCTTCCGGAAGCACAAGTATAATATCATCCATTGTGACAGCTAGCTGCTGTCTCTGAGCATTAGAGAGAGCCCTGCACCTCTTCTCAACATATTCTACCATCTGGAAGAACAAAAGCACAGGAGACTCATCTGTCTACACATATATCACATGAATACACCTCCAGTTTGTCTGTGCATGACTTGTTACCTCATTGGACACTATCCCCTTCAGTTCATGGTATCTGCCTCTGGACATCACATTGGTGACATGGACCAAAGCCTTGGATGGATGAGGAGGAAGAGTCAGTGACATTAGCGCCTCATTTCCTGTCAATACAAATGTGTTGGTGGGCTGCGCTGGTCGTGTTAACTTTGATGCCTCGCCTTTCTCTTTCTTTGTCGTAAGCTGGTTAACAACAGGCAAAAATCAAATACACAAACCTTAAGTCTTCCATTGAGCATCTGGTTAAGAAAACGGTCTCACTGCAAGGTCAATTTAGTGGCTGTTCCAGATCTTTTAATCATATCACACACTCTTCATCAACAGTATGTGTTTGCCCAGATGTAATGTAATTTAATAAGTTCAAATTTTCATCTCTTTCCAGGTACTTTTAAGGACTTAAGCCAGAAAAAAAGTTAGAATCTTTGGATTCTAACTCAGAACCTCTGGATTTGGTCTAGATCTTGTAGCACCAAACCCCTTGAAACCACAGGTTTTCATGTTTCATTCATTTTTTAGGAATCACGGGAATCTTTCAAACCAATGTCACAAACTGAGAGAATAAAAGGTGACGTTTGGAGATGCGAGGCCTTTTATCAACTTCACACACGGAAAAGTTTCCCAGGTTCTTACTGTATCATGGATGTAGTTGGCTAAAGGTCTGTAGGTGCTTCTGTCAGTAGTTACCTGCTTTATTCCTCTGTCAAACTCCACAGAGTTTACATCTAACTCAAAGTACAGATCGATGAGGAACATGATTAATTTACACCGGATCCATGTGATCGGGTCAGGAACGCCAACCACGGAGATGGCGGGCTGACCGCCGGAGCTCCCCGCCGGCTCGTCGGCTCCAGGTCGGGAGCTATAAAGTCTGTGTTTTTGACCGACGAACACGAACCTCCGCCTGCAGAACCTCCGGCCGTGTGCTCCGGGCTCCCCGGTGAAAGGACGCGCAGGAAGCACGCACACACCCGCCCACTGCCGGTGCACGGCCGGCTGCCTCCTGCAGGTCGGGCTCGCCTTCCAGGCGCAGACCCCGGGCCTGCAAGCCGCGAGGCAGGCGATCCGCTGCATCAGTGCGAGGAGGACGCAGCGTTACACGCGACGTGCGACCCGAGGACCGGGGCTGAAACAGCCTCCATTGTCACAGCTGCTTTAGGTAACTTTATGCAACTCACCCCATGCTGTACCCATAATCCCTGTTCTGTACGACGTATTTACGTATGACTGCTGCCTTCCGGTACTGTTGTAAATGCAGAAACGATCAGGTGGAGAACTTCATTTTGTTTTAAATGAGGCGTTCAGGAAAGCCATGTAAAATATGAGCTCGCAGGACACAATACATATGTGCACATTGTTTCATTTCAATAACGATATTGGTACTGATCGAGAGTTTTCTGCCTATGACTGTGTTTGCCAGAACTTACAGGGAGCACTTAAAGGCAGCAGAGTGGTTTTATTGATAGAATCCAGCAGAGGGCGATAAATATCCATTTATGTCCTCTGAGTGTGTGTGTGTGTGTGTGTGTGTGTGTGTGTGTGTGTGTGTGTGTGTGTGTGTGTGTGTGTGTCATAAAGTATGAAGAAACTGCAGAACAAACTTAAAAGTGTCTGTGGGTGCTTGTAGGCTGTTATTAATACAATAAAAGAGAACTTCTGAAATGCCAGTGAAAGTGATTGTGTATACACACACAATCACACTCACACACACACATTACAGAACCAGTTGTTCCTACGGGCCAGCAGTTTCCGCCCAGGCTTTGTTTTCTGCGCAGGTGCCTAAAATGATTGTGCGAAAATGTGAAATTTGATCAGCAGACCAAAACATCATTAAGTCCCCGCTGTTCTCGGTGATTACAGGTCAGCGCCGTTTTCCCGTCGCTCTCCCTCCCTCCTCTGCGCGCGCTCACGCGCACGCGGCAGACACCTGCGCGCGGCCCCGCCCACCTGAAGTTCTCCCAACTAATTTTATTTATCAATAATTAGCAGCGCAGCACTTGGTTATTTGAGACTGCGCTCAGACACGGAAACCTTTCCGGGATGTATCATAGTAATTATGTGTGTCAGCTGAGAATGCGTTTTACATCTGCGAGTCGAATGGAGCAGAATATTAACGACTCCACACTGGATGGGATTAATTGTTGTAGAATCTGCAGATGAACACACGAGTGAAAAAGAGTTAAGAGTCCAGGCTGCTGTTTATTACAGCATAATCAAGATCAAATTTAACCAGGTTCAGGAGGAGGAGGAGGAGCCGGAGGAGGAAGAGGAGGAAGAGGGGAAACATTAAAGAAGGAGGAGTGAAGATAGGAAGGAAGACAGAAAGAAAGAAGGACGGAGAAATAAAAGAAAGAGGTAACAAAAGAGACTCAAACATAAAAACAAGAAATTTAAATGTGAGCTTGTGTTCAGTCCAGTGAAACCGTCACTGCAGGAGAAAAACATAATACGCAGTAAAATAATAAAGGTCTTAAAGATTTTGACACCGCGTCTCTTCACAAGACAGGGCCACAAAAGTAGTGTAAAAATGTCAGACCTGCTTTTGTTGATATTGTACACTAGTGGTGCAGTTTCCCAAACACATTTTCAGTTTATCAAATTGCCAAAACTAATTTACATGTTGTGAAACTTTTGGGCTCCCTAGGGCCCAGGGCCGGTGCAGGTGAATAAATCTGAACTTGTGCACCGTCCCATGAAAAAGTCGAAGTTCGCTGCCGTTCAGAAAGAAAAGTAAGAGTAAGAGTGAGAGAAAGAACCATCAGACGGGCTTCATGTTCTCAGCAACATTCAAACTGTCTCAAACACCAGTTAAAAACCAGCCTGCCACATCAGTCACACCAGCAGGTCTGTGGCTACCACTGAGGACACAGAGGCCATGTGTTCTGTATTGTTTGTGGGATTTAGAGATTTCAACAACCTGAGGAGGAGTTTACATTCTTCAAATACAGACAAATTACAAACGGTGCAGTATAACTCCGCTGAACAAATAAACTGGGGAGAAACAAATTTAATTCACAAGTTTTTTTGTGGTCTAGTGAACCATTACTCTGGTGGATGGGATGACACCTCCGCTTTCTGAATGGACCGTTGGCTCTTACTATCCTCACAGTGAATAATTCAGGCTGTGAAGGTTTATCTGCTGCACCCAATGGTGTTCCGAGTGTCAAAGGCCTTCAACGTGATTCAGACTCAGAGAGATGGTGTGTGTGTGTGTGTGTGTGAGCTGTAATGGTGCAGCCTGTGTCTTTACTGAGCTTCTTCCTCTGCTGAGCCACTGAAAGGCACTGTTGTCCACAGCTGAGCTCCTCGGTAACATCCACCGGCAGGGATGAAGATGTCGCGTTAAACAAACCTCCAGAGTGTGTGAGGCAGGTCACCGCTGGAGCAGAGGCTGGATGTGGTTTGTTCAGTAATGATGAGACAGGCTGTGGAATGTATAATTCCATGTTTTCTGAACAAAATCACTCCTTTGAAATAATTCTGTGAGGCAGAATTTGGATGTCTGACATTGCTGCTTTGATGTTAATGTATATCAGGTGACATCTGAAGTCAAAGGACAATTAACAGGATGAGAAAGCGGAAACATGTTTCAGCTCAACAAAATTATGGCTGTATCTAAAACAACCCCCCACTCATTATATGGTGTTTTATTATAGTGAGTGGTGAGCGAGGGAGAGATTTTGTGTTTTTTCTTTTTGCCGTTTTCCAAAAATCTTCATTGTCCTTGTGTAAATTTTTTCTCTGTAAAACTTAAATCAGAAAAAAAAAATGTAAGAGTAATAGAGTCTTTTGTTGAACTGGTCACAAGCCAAAGATGGGTCAGAAGTCACAAGAGGTTGGGAAACATTACTCTTTATAATATATACATAACATAAAACTGATAAATGTGTTTTATGTCTTTTCCTGTGGCCCGTTTTCTCTGATTCCAGCTTGATGGTTTTGAAACTGTTCCACAGTGAAGTGATAACAGACTCAAAAGAGCAGATTTTAGTTTTTGTTTTTGTCTTTCTTCATTATTGAGTTTATAAAATAACTTGGTCAACTTTTCCGCTGGAAAGGATAGCATGTTAAATCTGAAAATATGTTGTTTTTGTAAATTTGAATTTAATCTGGGCTACAGGTATTGGATTTTGTGTATGCTGGCAGGGAGCCACACACAATAGCAGGCACAGGTGTTGACTAGAAAAAAAAAAGAGCAAAAAGGGAAAGACAGAAAGTGATTTGAATTATCATTGTAGAATGCATTTGGCATCTCTGCAGTGGGAAAAGCTTTAAATAGAGCCACAAAGTTTTATGTAAAATGGATGCATAGATATTTCCAAAATTTGTATTTCTCCTTTTTTTTTTTTTAATTTAAGCTTTGACTAACTCTCAATTTCAAAATCCAAAGCTTGTTGATCAAGAGTAGAGATATCTTTGACTTGAGCATGGGGTAATGAGAGAAATTAGCACAAATGCTCTAAGTAATAGTTCCTGATTTTTCCACTCACAAATTATTTTTCAACTTGTTTTTGTATCTATGCATAAATTAAAAAATCTGCTGAAATTTATTATTCATTGGAGATGTGATTAATATGCAAAATTATGCAAATTAAGATGCAATTAGGCTCCAATTCTCTAGTGGAATTTTCCATTATAATTTAATACAAAGTAACAGAGTAATTGGTGTCACGTGTAATTACGGTTACTCAAGTGCACTTTCAGGCATGCAAATGATTCACTGTATATGTTGGTTATCCTATGCAAATATACCATGTGGTGTTTTAACAGGTTGAGGAAAACACAATGGTTACCCAGTAGGTTTGGAACAAGGTAAAGACACCAGGGTGTATTTTATATTTTTATTTTTTTAAATAAGAGGAGTTGGAAAACTTTCAGCGCTCAGATTATCACCAGTAAAGACTTCCAGTTACTTTCTTTTTTTTTTTTTTGTTTTTTCATTTTGAATTTTTTTGATGAATTGTGGAGAGGCGCAGACTTTCATCCATTACCAATTGATTAATGAGAGAAAACTGTTTTGGAAGTGACTCGGGGAATCTAGTTTGAGGGAAATGAGGTGGTTTCCAAAATGAAACTGTTGCTTCAGTTGACACAAATGACAAGAAGTGTCAGACCGCGCCACCTCCACCTCCACCTCCACCTCCACCTCCACCCTTCCACCCCTCCTCACTCCAGTCGGAGGCCTTTTTGTGTCTTCATTACAACTGCGCCCTGTTTGATCAATGACACTGCAAATGTCACAAGCAATCACAAAACATTACGCGCGGGGGACAATTACGCCACAGCTCAGCGTGACAAACTTTGCAGTCGGCGGCCGGGCAGAGAGAAGGAAAGCGATTATGTAATTGATATCTATTTAGATAGAATGAAAGTCCTGTAAACGCTCGGAGGAAAAAATGTCTCGCAGAGCAATTCCTTCTTGGGAGGCAAATTGATTTTAAATTGTTACATGGCTGGTTACATGTCCTGACATCTTGCTTTGCTCGCTCTCACACACACACACACACACACACACACACTGGCATTAAAACCATACACACATTTACACTGACTTGTACATACACACAGACTCATGCAGACACACACCCTCTGCTATCTGTCTTGTTCATGATCAATGCTCTGAACAAAGACATCCTCCCTCCCTCCTCATGCCCCCCCCACCCTCACCCATCCTCTCTCTCTCTCCTTCTCTCTCTCTCCCTCTCTCTCTCCGCCTCCACTCTGTGTGCCTGCCTGCTTGCACAACTCTCTCAAAGAACATAATCCCTCAACAAAATGGAAACACAAAGGAAACTTGAGCTCAATCCTATAAACGCGCGGACACAGCAGACAATGCCTCCTCCCACCCGTTTCCCCCTATCCCCGTCCCCCTGCATCCCCAACAGCCATAAATGCCCCGTGGCACAGATCAGGCTTTATCAATCCTCCCTCCCTTCCTCCTCCTCCTCCTCCTACATCCATCCATCCCTCCTTGACTCCCTGATTAGTACCCACCACCACCTCTACCCCGCCCGTCCCGCTGCTGCCGCCAGCATCTCCCATACCTCCACATGGATTGCTCTCCTGTATCAGGAGGGTGGAAGGCCGTTTGATGATTTGGCTCCTGTTTATGCGAAAATTTATTCAGTTCTTAGGCTCAGTCTTTCATTTGAGAGGCAGCGATGAGCTGCTACATGTGTTGTTGCAAAGGTGACATACAGAAAGATGTTCAGCGGAAAGTTCAGGCAAAGCAGCAGTTTGACTGCTTGCAAGCTGACCCTGTAATTTCGAGTCACAATGTGTCAAACCACTGTCTCTGACTCTTTTAAATCTTTTTCTTTTGATTTTTTTTTTTTTTTGGTTGATGATGTACAAGTGTTCGTAGGTGGTGCTCAGCCACAGTGATAACTCAGTTGTTCTTCTTTTTTTTATCCCAAATGATTGTTGATGTTAGCACAAAAGCACATAACTTTCTGGTTGAAAGTTTTCTCAGGGAAAACCTACAAGACATATGTTGAGTTTTTTGTAACAGTGTAACATAACATTTTTCATGAGCTGTTTGAAAGTTAGCTCACTATTGAGCCCAACAAGCTCCCCAAATGAAACTACTAATTACGTTGTTTGTTCGTGCCCTCTTTGGCTACACATGGACGTGTTTTCTGATCTGACGCCCCTACGGACAGGATATTATCTGTTAGCACTTTCCAATACTGCGGTAAATCACTGTGGACAAATCACTGTTTTGTCATGAGACGGTTTGGTCAGGTTTAGGTACAAAAAAAAAACCGACTTGATTAGTTTTAGGGAAAGATCTTAGTTAGATTTAAACTACTTACTTAGATTAAAATAAGTACTTTGTTAAGGTTAGAGCAGTTTCAATAATAAACACACAACTAAGGTTATGGAACAAGCGAGGTTCATGGTTAAAAAAAAATGCAACACTGATGGTAGGTTGGAAACAGGAAGTGACAGTCTTCCAACTTAAAGTCCGATGTTTCTCGCTCACTTTGACGCTCTGTGATAACGTCCCCTGACTTCCTGCTTTGCTCTTGTCATAATTACCATGGCTGAAACAAATGATGCTGTCAAGGACAGCCACATGATAACCCCGGTCTTCTTCTTGTCTTGCAACAAAGGTTGCTGTTAAAACAAAACACATCCTGTGTGACGGTTTTACCAGGAAGACCTGCGAGACACATATTTTACACATTTTACAGTGTAACATAAAGTGTGCCACATTATCCAGTGAAAAAGAGCAGCAAGACAAACATATATTTTTATGAAGATGTCTGCTTGTAGCATCAAAATCACTAATATGCATCGGTTTACTTCATCAGACTTTGTGAACTCTGAGCTCTGCGGTGCATTTGCTGTCTGCCCTTAATATGAAATCACAATGATGCATGCATGCAGGAAAGATGTGAACAGAAGATTTCTTGTGGCTTTCACAATGTGGGCCAGTGTCATTTTCCAGCTTTGACTTAACTGTTTTGCACCCGTTTGTTACTGCAGCTCAACCAAACCAGCCGATGCCCCGTGTTCTCCTCCTGAGTGTGATTCCTGCTCTGAGCCTTCGCAGCACCACAGAAGGAGCCCCCTGGAGGTGGAGGTGAGGTTTGATCTAGTCTAATCTGGTTGTTGGTGGGAGGAGGTGATGGTTCTGTGGGGGGGGGGCACGGCGGGTTGTTTGGCACCAGTACCGGGACTCTCTGTGACTGTGTGGTCTTCGGAGAACCACTTACCACCCCCGTGCTCTCCTCCAGTTCCAGGCTCTGGAAGGTGAGGCAGGCTCTCTCCCTCCTTAACCCCCCCCCCTCGCCCCAACCTGCTGATTAAATCAACCCTACGCAGGGTAAAGCGCGATAACGAAGGCAAAGTAGGCCACCTTCACTCGCTGTCACAGGAAGAGGAAGTGCCCTGGTGTACCTTCACTTGTGCTTGGCGTCTCGCTGGCGCTGGCGCTACAACCCGTTGCACAGCTGGAGACGAGGCAGCGAACGTGTTAGATCAGAGAGCAGCGAGGCTCACGTGTTGCGTTTCCTGCTACTGCAATTGTGTTGAGTGACCGTCTGAGGCCTGCAGAGCAAAAGGTGCACAGACATGATGGCTCATTTCTTTCTTAACTGAAATTACTGACTGCGCTATGAAAGTACTCGTATGATTCTGTTTATTAATAACAGTGAGTCTAAAACTGTCATTCACATGCTGTCTTTTGTGCATCTCACGCAAATAACCCGAAATCACGAGCGAAAAGCAACATTTAAAAACCATGCATGTGTGGGTAACTTCATTTTGATTAAGACAGAAAAAAAAAGTCAGGAAAGTTGTTGCAAAGTGTGATCGCATGTGGCTCAATAATTAACCTAAATCAATTTGGAAATTTAGCAACCAAAGTAGTGGAAGCAAAAACAGGTTGGGATTAATATATATATTTTCCTACGTTTAACATGCCAATGAGCAAATCCCACAAACATCAGAGATCTGGAATGGCGAGTCCTTCTCTATAAATTCTATAAATGTCTGGTCTCTTTTCATGGATTACTGTCATTTGCCATCCGCTATTGTGAGCGCCTGCCAGGCTGGCTTGCCATTTCTGGGCCTGTGTTTCCAACCTTGATATATTTGCCAAATGAATATTTGAAGCTGTAATTAAATTTATCCCACCTCTACACCTTCTGTAAGACGGCCACCTTGCACATTTCTCACATGCCATATTTCAGCTATTTTTTGTGTGTGAAAAAAAAAACACACACACACACACACCACAGCTTGTTGCCATTTTTTAATGATTTGGAATGAGGATATTTTTACTGGAATAAATCTGATTTCAGGACATTCATAATGGTCCTGCTTAAATATTCAGACATAAATACACACCGTGTGGTGAGAAGAGCCTTCAGAGCTGTCACAGGCTTCATAAACAAACTTCATAAAATGTCAGTAAAAATGACATAAAAAAAAAATTAGGAGACGAAATTATAGCAGAATTTAATGCATTAAGCAAAAATCAGGCGCTGCTCCTGACAAACAACTTACTATTTCCAGACAGCTCAGAGAGGGCGCTTAAAATCAGCATAAATGTGTCCACATGCAATAACAGAACCCCTCTCATTAACAGATTAATGTCTACTGTAGAGTTATGTTTTTTCTCCCCCATTTTAAAGGTAAATCTAAAAAGTTGTGCTCATCTGTGTAGTGAAGCGTAAAGGGAGCTTTAGACACGAGTGAGGGAAATGTTTTATTAAATGACGCTCAAACTGTTGTTCACCCTGAGACGCGAGGCCTTGACGGTCGCTACAAACAAACAAAAAAATAGATTAATTCATAATCAACAATGACTAAGCCACAACGTGGTATCTGTTGTGTTTTTGGGACCACTTCACTTATTCACCTCATCAGCACAGTTATGAATAAATAAAATCCAAAACACATTTGTAGAGCTAATTAACAAAAAGTCATATTCTGATATGTTCAGTCTAAAAGTAGTTTATCTGAACTAACGAGGAGTTTGTTGAGCAATAAGTTAAGACATCTCTCCTTCAAAAGTTCTATGCCTTGTTTTCATTGTGCATCTTAATTTTTTTCACAGTAAAGTTCACTTTTTTCAGACAGTCGAGTCTCAGTTTGGAGTCTCGGTTTGGCGTCTCCAAACTGTCGCAGTTATCTTGTCCAGCCTCTTTCTCACCATTAGAGGATCTGTTGACTGATGTGTCCCATCATCGTCCTCCCTGTGAATCCTGTTAGTTACACTTTAAAGGAGCCCACTCCTGATAATTAAAATCTCCAAGCCTCCCAATAATTACCACTGGTTCCTCTGCACTTTTGAATTGCACTTGTCGTGACATAATTCATTAGTGTTTGTCCAAAGAAATGATTTAGAGTCTTTAAAGTGCTCCTCCATGCAGAATAGCTATTAAAGCAGCCATATGCACATATGCTTGGAGCGTTAAACGGTTTTTTGAAGTCAGTCGGGGTACAAGGGATGATAAACATAAATTATGACTAATACACTGCACCAGTGGCTTTTTCGAAAATAAAAAATTACTGACACAGGGAAACCACTTTGGATTCACCGCCACAGCGCCACGACCCCCCCTCATCTGTGTGTGCTGAAGCGAGGATGTAGGAAGCACAACACAAATGGCTCGGGCATCACCTTGAATATTCAGATGGGTAAGCTAATCGTTTATGCCTGGATACACTATTGTGATTACCTGGCTCCTTTGGCATCACTTCTGAGTTCTCTCAAGGCGATGCGCAGTGCCTTTTTGTTTTCATTTGGTTCCATTAAAAAGTTTAGACCACACAATGAGACTTTTATGACTGAAGTTCACGGCATAAATTCATACGAATAATTGTTATTTCCTTTGCTTTAACAACCTGTGATTTCTGTGCAGAGTGTAATGAGGAGTGTGTCTCGAATGAGAAAAGACAAAGATGATTTTGCCACCTAACAGCTGGTGCAAATGAGCAAAAATTCAGTGACTTTTACACCAGCGCTGTCACTTAGTACACATTACAATCTGTAGATACTTCTATGTTTTTTGTCTTTTGTATCACATGAAAACATAAAACAATATGTTGTTCTTGCTGAACAAAATTTAAACATCTTCATCTTCTGATTTTGGCCGTTTTTATCAACGTAATTGTAGCTCTGCCGTGCTCCTCCCTATGAGAATGGATACATTCAACTTAAATGACAGACCATTAGCACTAGCTAAAACAGGCTCTACAGTACCTTAAGTACCTCAATGAATTGAGAGAATGATCAGCAAATAACTGAAAACCTGCTGACGCAGTCCTACCTTTGACTGCTCATCTGTGTTTTGTTTCCTGTTTTGCACCACTTCCAACTGAATATGTTTTTCTTTATTGTTAATGTTGACCTGTCTTGTTGCCCCAGCACTCACACCTACACTGTGAAAGGCTCCAGTTCACTGTGAACACAGCCTGATGTATTACCATACACCCTGCATTCATCACTTTGTTTCCCCTTTGTGTTTCTCCTTTTTTAAGGCAACGGCAGGAATTATTAGCGGCTTAGCAGAGAGAGGCCCCTAAGTAGCTCTCGGGGTGTAAGCCTCTCTCCCAAGTCAAGGCCAACAGCACTCTGAGCCCCCCAGCCCCATTTAGTGATAATATACATGTCAGCAGGGACATGCAATGATCCCTCACTTCTCCATGCTAAATGATCATTTTCTTTCTTACACTCTGTCTTTCATTCAGCTAAATCCACTCGCCTAAAAAAAAAAAAAAAAAAAAAAACTCCCAGAAAATATTAACACACTGTCAAACAATAGTCCTCAGAAAGCATGAATCAGCAGATGATTCCCAATTCCATGCACACAACAGGGGATTGTATTGAGGCTACGTGCATGTGTGTGTGTGTGTGTGTGTGTGTGTGTGTGTGTGTGTGTGTGTTAAGGTGGGTGGAGGGGAGCCTCTGTTAGCACCGACACTTCCATCCAACAAAATTCCAAACCCCCGGCATCAGTACAGAGCTTATGATCTGTGGGAAAGCCGAGGCGAGTTGCAGAGCGGCGGAGCACCTCGCCCGAGTCTCCAGACGGCCTGATTTGGGAACGCCGTGAAATCCGTGGCACCTCTCCTGGCTTCCTGGCTGAACGGCTGCCATATCTTGTGATGGACTGAGGCAGGAGAGAGCGAAGCAGCCAGGGATGAATACGGCTTAATCTTTACCCAGGCCACATGTGTGTGCATGATAACATGGTTGCTTTCTTCCTGTGCAGGGTTATTCTTCGCCAGCTGCCAGGTTAGCTGCCTCGCACAGCCGTGTTTCACTGCGATATTTGCCCGCTGTAAAAAGAACTATTGCACCTAAGGTGGGGGCTAATGCATGTTTTTGGAATTGGCGGTAATTCCTGACACATTTCGAGAGACAGATAGGGTGTCTTATAGCAAATGACAATATATGTAAAGACACCTAGCTTCCCCCCCTCTTTTAGTTCCTAATATTTTATTTGTGAGGAGCCTCCTTATGCCGGGGATAGAGGCTATTTTTATAATTAAACGGCAACGTCGTGATCAAAAGCAGCTAGACATGCAGCAAAAATTTAAAGTGGGGCTGTGGGTCTGCAGACATAAGGAATACGCTATTTTTGCGACATAAGATCACAGCAGGTTCCTATACAGAATAAATACAGATCTAAATGCGTCTGCACTAAATGGCTGTTAATTTTTCGGATTTTGACTTTGCTGAATTTACGGGCAACAAAACGCATTAAAATAGCTTTATCCCCCATTCTTTACCCTTTGTAATGAGTGGATTTATGTATATGTGTGTGTGTGTGTGTGTGTGTGTGTGTGTGTGTGCGTGTGTGTGTGTGTGTGTGTGCTGTATGCAGGTGCTCTTCATTCCATACATTTTTCTGTCATCTACATTGGCTTTAGTGCAATCACTCCAGCAGCTTGGTGTAAATTCCCCTCCTTTCTTTCCTCCTCGTGCAAACTTTCTCCCCCTTCGCTCATCTGCCCAGCGACACAAAGCCCATCTATTATGATTGCATTACCATAAATGATTTTATAACATCTGCTTGTCAATAATTATCGTACAAATTCTCGTGCCCTCTGACCCGTGCTCTGAATGAACCCCAGGTGTAAGGCACTGTTGGGCTAATGAGTAGCTCCACGCTAGCACATTGTCCCCACATCAGTGCACACAGCCACCCAGCCACTTCAATTATAGCCTGGCACAGTCCTTAATATTAGCCGAAAATTGAGGAATCATGCTGTAATTGAAAACATTGCATTCAAGAAGAGGACGGCTGTAAGTAAATGGTGAGGATATTTGATCTGATATCAGGAAGGATGCACAAACGGCTGTTCCTCCTGTACAAGGAGAGTATTGAGATTATGGTTCAGGTTTTTCAAAACGTACTTTCTTCTTTGTCATTTTGTCAGTTAATAACTAGTTTTGTGTATTTTGACACCAGCTGCATTAACGAGAACAAACAAGCACAACAACATTTGACTGGGAGAAGTATAGAGACTGGCCCGATGCTGAAGCAGAATTTCAAGCCTGAGCAAAATCAAAATCAAACTGAGGAATTAAACCCCCCTATTCAGCATTTGTGAGTATCTAGATAATTAATGAATTGATCATAACACACAGATATGCACTATGATGTAGCTGTAAGCAGACACAAGGAGATTTATTCAGTTTTCATTAATGTAATTTTCAACAAACTCCTCTGAAGCATCTGGTATATAGACAGCTGAGTGGTATATAGAGAGCTGAATAATAATGATACCACATCATCTAAATTGTATTTATATAAAATAATTATTTTAATTATTCATATATTACATAAAAGCCACAAGATGTGGCTAAAAGTTTTTGCAGAAATCTAGTAAGTGGATCTTGAGTAAAGAATATTATATCAAACCTCTGATTCCAAGGTCTAGAATGAACCACTGAGCTAAACACGTCTTCATGAGTAATTTATAAAACCAGATAACAAGTGCCTTAGAACTCACTGTATTTGTTTCTTCAGCGGTGTGAAGTGTTTATACACCAGCCTGCGTCATAGGATAAGATTCAATTGTAGAAAAATACATTTACATATTTCCAGTAACCAATTTAAAGTGCCTTTATAACTGCATTACTGTTATAAACAGTTGTGTTAATATAAAAGTTTTAACACACATTCAAATGAAAAAAAAAAAAAGTTGGTTCTTTAGTAAATTTTGGGATTGAATTTCGAATTTAATTTGACTGTTTTGCATAAAGAATAAATAAATAATTGAGATGATAAAGATTCATTTAAACACTACAAATAACCCAGTATTAAAGTTTTTTGGCTTTACTTTGCTAACATAGCAAAAACAACATTTACAGATCCTAAAAACAGAACAATGTGTCTGACTATGACATGACATTACGACAACATGAGATAATATAGTTCATTTCCAGACGTATCACACCAACTCCTGCATATTTGTGGAGCAAAACGTAACTGAGTGAGATCTTAGCCCACGCCAACTAAATTCTCCTCAAACATGCTGATAGCAACTATCTAATAACAAAATGAAAACAAACACACGGTACAATCACTAATGCCACATGCTCACATTACAAACCATTATTCAAGTGTTCAAAGACACTGAAGTGCATCAGTCTATTGCACAAGCCTGTTTCTCCCTGAACAGCAGTCTAGTTGCTCTGTAGCAGACACAACTGCAATGTCAGATGCAGTCCTAATTGAAAAGTTAATTAACTTTTTGAAGCCATCAGCTGTCATTCCTGCAAATCAGACTCCAGTCTGGCCTCCTGAGACTAACTTTATATCAGTCTTAATGGCTGGGGACCCTCAGCTTGGCTACATGGGAACATTTGGTCATTGAAAGTACCATTTATAAAGTATTGTTTAATTGAAGTCAAATTAAGAGAACTGTATGCAGAATTTAATTTCTGGTATGAATTATTGTCGAAAACAGAGTGCAACTCAGATAATCAAACTTTTCATTATCCTCTCCGCCCTCCTGAGGTACCTCTGCTGCTTCGCTCCACATCTTTGTTGACGACTCCCTAAACATAAATGAGAGGAAGCTACCCACAATGCACTGCATATCTACAAGTTTTCCCTCACACATAAACTTCCTTCTGTTGAACATTTTTTTTGTTTTTTAAGAGACAAAAGCTTCTGCTCGCAGTCCTGTCTGGAGCAAATAACAGCCTGAAAGTGTTTCTATAGGTGACGCTTTTCACACAAATTCTACGTACAATATGAGAACCCCCATGAGAACCTAAATGGTCTGCCACCTCTATATTATATGGTATGCATCTAACCGCTGGGCCACAGTCACCACCATCACCATCTTTGCTGCATTGTCTGTGATGTGTGATGATCTGTGTGATGATCTGTGTTAATGCTTTAAGCGTCTTTCTGTTTCCCATAATTTCCTCCCATATGTAACTGTGTATTTACAGGAAAGCTCCTAAAACGAACTCTGTAATTTTGGTACTAATTCTAGGTAAAATGGAGACAATGTTTGGTTGTTACACTTTCAGTTAATTATTTCCAATTAATATCTAGATTAACAGAAGATTAGTTAAACATGCAAAAATGTTTGTCAAAGGTTTTTACCTATAGACAAGCATGCAATTCAGCACACATGGATAATAAGGTTACTGATAATCAATGATGCATAAGTAATTTGGTAGTAATAGTATTTTGGTTTAAATTGGATGTTTCTTTCTCTGGAAACCATCAACTTTTTGTTCACTCAACACAACTAACTAAACTGAAGTCACTGTCTCAGAACATTGTGCATTTTTTCTATAATTAGTTCCAATTTACAGTTTTTTTTTAAACAAACATTATTAGTAAATTACAGCAACCAACCTTTTCACATGAGTTTTGATTTGTCAGAGTTGAAGCTAAATATATTTGTCCATCCACCCATTCTACTTCCACACCCTTACTTTCCGCTGGGCTATTTCAGTGATAAACTATTTTCTGACAGTTTTGTCTCCATCACACAGTATTTCTCTCTCTCCTTGTCCCCCCATGCTGACTGTTTCGTGCTGGCTTCTGAATTCAGGAAAATCCTGTGAAATTCAGCGGGACGTGAGTTAAAATCCAGCCGTCATACTGCTGCCTCGTTTTAAAGGTTTTGTGGAGACGGATCCTCCCGTGTTGTTTCCGGGGGTCAGCACAGGTTTAATTGATTCTCCTTCTCCCTCCATCTCTTATTAAGGCCACAGCGGCTCTCCATGGGAACTGCTAATTGGCCCTCCCCCGTGGCCACTTGGAGAAGCAGGCAGACGTGGCCCCTTAGATACTTCTGTCGGTCCTCAGGGACGATGGTGGATAAGAGATTCACGCCGACTACGCTGCTTTGTGGATCTGCTTCTTTAGGGACGACAGTCTGATGTCTCACTCCTTCACCATCTGGACACCAGATTTACAGAGGAACCGATCAGGACCAGAGAGACTCAACGTGACTTTTAGACCACCTCTGTATGTTCACGCTGATGTTTGTGTGTGTGTGTTGTCATACTTCTATCTTTGTGAGGACCAGTTTGAGTTTTAGACTTTTTTTTTCTTTTTTTTTTTTTTGAAAGTGTACACAGTTTTAGAAAGCGAAGGACGTTTCTGAAAAACGTTTTTGGAAAGTGAAAATGTTTCTGAAATAGTGAAGGTGTTTTTGAAAAGTGGAAAACACACAGATTTCTAGAAAAATAAGTAGCTTCTTAAACAGCGGAGACATTTTGAGAAAAAGAACATTTTCGAAACGAGACAGTTTCAGAAAGTGCAAACATTTGCAAAAGTTAGAACCTTTTTAAAAATAGAGGATGTTTTTGAAAAGTGAGAATATTGGAACTTGAGGACATTTTTACAAAGTGGAGACATTTTTGAAAATACTTACATTTTTGGAGAATGTAGATTTACTTTAAAGTCATGACATTTTAATACAGGTGCAGACATTTTAGAAGGAGGATATGTGCAGACATATTTGAAACATGGTGTCCTTGTCAAGAGATAAAGACATTTTCTACAAGTGAGGACAGGAAAACCAGAAAATTTTTAGAAGCTTTTGAGGTTGAAGTTTTGCTTTTGGGGTTAAATTAGGTTTAGGTTCAGGTTTGAGACTAAGAAATACATTATATAAGTCTTCACAAGTCAAGAAGTACAAGGGCGAGTGTTTATGTGTGAGAGAACGACAGAGACAGAGACATACAAAGACAAAGTGTGGGAGTACATGGGGTAATTTAAAGGTTGTGTTTGTTGTGGGCTTGGCATGTGCCTCTGTGTGTGTGTCTGTGTGTGTGTCTGTGTGTGTGTACTTCTATCTTTGTGAGGACCTGTGAGATACAGCCCTTGCAAAGTGAGGACATTTTGGGAAAGTGATGACATTTTGGCTGGTCCTCACTTTCTGACACACCTTCAAAGGGATTAAGACTTGTTTGTTGTTTGAGGGTTAAAACTTGGTTTTAGGGTTCAGGTCAAAATTAGGGTAAGGGTTGGGGTTAGGCATTCAGTTGGGATGCTTAGTTAGGGTCCTCACAACTGCTCTAAGACAAGTGTGTGTGTGTGTGTGTGTGTGTGAGAGAGAGAGAGAGAGTGTGTAAATGCCCTAAATTCAGGTGTGAGTGCGTGTATTCGTCAGCTTGCTTTGTGTGAGTGCTTGTCTGCCCGTGTGTGAAAGGACATTAGCGTTTGTGTGTTTGTGTAACTGACCTTCATGTCTGTTACTCAGAAGTGAAGATGAACAGATAGGCAGCAAGCTTCACCTCAGTTCTTCTTTTTTTCTCGCTTCCCTTCAACCACAGAGACACAGAAGAAGATGTTCCGTTCATTCCATATCAAACTGAAGTTCACTCTTAGTCTGTGCATCCTGTGCTCGATATAAAACCAGCACATTTCCTCGAATATGACATTTAAATCTCTTCAGGTAAACTTTAGTAGGAGCTGGAAGGTCTCTGGTCAAACAGATTTTCTTTTCTCACATTTTTTAAAAAATAAACCTAATCAACAATGCTACACCGAGAAAAGAAAACGGTTTCATATGCACAAGTTGAGATATTCTCACGGTGCTGAAAGACTGAGGATGCATAATTTTTATCGTAACTTGAATAATATCAAAACATTCACACCACTGTGACTCAACAAGGGCCCGTGGCTAAAACTTTGTCTCTCAGTCTCTTTGTTGTGGCATGTGTTTTTAATGAAATGCCCCAAATTTACCTGAAGCACTTGTCACCACTTTTTCAGTTTCATTTTTTGTAGACCATCAAACGGAAATCATCTGAGAATAAAGGTTTTCCACTGTCTGTGTTTACATACTCATAACATTTACAATATATATTTTTTTAAATTGACTGTTTATTTTGGTTTAAATATCAATGTGATCACTGCTAGAGCAATCACTGTCATTTCTCAGGAGAAATTGTTTGAAAAGAGGAAACATCCTGTGCAAAAAAATCATATCAAAACTCACCAGTCATAATGGCTGTAAAACCACAGCTAAGTTACAACTGTGCAAGAGGAGTGGAATTGAAAATGAATCAGGCGTGAAGTTTCTCAGCATGAGTACAGAGAAATCACAGTGGATTCCAGAGTGAGCCCTGGAGTCAGGATTAGCGTTTGAAGGCTAAATGGTGTTATCGGTTCTGATTAAGGAGCATGTACGTGCTACTCACTCCACCTCTGAGACAGCCATGGATGTCAATAGGGCTAATTGGCTCATTAGACCAGGTATTTAACTGCAGCTATAATCATTCTGTGTCATCACTTAAGCCCTGGTGGAGCATGAGGGGCTCTGGCGATTGAGTACCCCCCTAACCTCTGAAATAATCTGAGATACGAGATGGAGAGGCTTGTTTGACAGGAAGAGTGCAGGGTGGCTCATGATATCTTTAGCATGTGTGGATTTCCAGTTTAGCTTTCAATTCAATTTGACTTTTCCTGTGAAGAGATGAAAGGGAGAATCTACCCTAAAACAGTAAACAAAAAAAAAATGTTGATGTTCTACTTTTCTTATCACTGTGGATATTTACCTAGAGACAACAAGACATCACGTCCAGATATTTCCAACAAGCACTGCAACCACTTGACTGTTTTCAGTGAAACTCTAAAGCCAGGAACAGAGTCAGAAATTGTTGAAACAAAGACTAGAACCTCACATACAGCAGCCGTTTTTCTCCAAAATACACCAAGGTTTTAACCAGACAGTGGATTGCACTGAACAACCTGCGCAGTATGATTAGAGGTCCAACACACAACGAGCTCCCAGAGCTTGTAGGAACATGAATTCATGCATGTGACTTTTAAATACAAAAAAACAAAACAAAAACTTCCATGCCGTTTGCACAAAGAAACGTGGAATTGGTGTGAACATAGAGTTTACAGTCCAGGTAAAGTTTGTATGAGTTACTCTCTCTGTCACTCAGAGCATGCCATGCTATTTGCTCTTCCTGTCACATGTGCAATGCGGACGGTGGATAGAAAATGAATTGATCCAGAAGGCAAAAATAATCACTAAACACACACACAATTCATGATTTTATCTTGACTGCAACAGCCCCCATCTAACATGTTTCTATCATCTAACTCTCAGGGGAGAAATCTCTGTCTCGTTGGTTCTCTGGGTTTTGATTTTCTCCACAACCGCTCATCCAATCGTCTTGAGACGTGGCGGGTGTATTTCTGAGGACGCAAGGAAGTGCAGTGTCGAATGTGGCTTTTTTTGGACAAGCAGTTCTCGAGATGTTAGATGATACTTTTCTACCTACGCTACGAGGCCACTATGAGGAAAGTTAAAGCAGTCAGCCACTACTGAGGCACATGCTGAACGGGCACTGCACTAGTTATGTCTAATACCACCAGCAGAGTATCTATAGGAATTAAATCCATATTGAATCATAATCACAGTCTTTCACTACACGTAATCATACCACATACCTCCCAGAATGCCACGGATACTGTAGAAAGACAGAATGTTAAAAACATTGTTGTTAAACATAATCTAGGATTGTCGGTCTGAGGTCTTCCCTGCTAGTCAGATTTATTTATATCACACACAGTTTATATAAAGTGCAGTGCATAAAAATACATGAGGCAGAAAACAAATATGTGCTAATTCAACACACCCACAGTCAAACTCAAAACAAGAACTTAGATTCAGTTAAAAGCCAACAAGTGAATGTGTGTTTTAAGTTGCTTAAACATATCAATGCTCCAGATAATCAAATATTTGGGAAGACGGAGCTCCTTAATTTTGATTCGGCCGCTGAGGAAGCTCTGTCAGCAAATCATAACTGTAATAGTTCTAACAATGTTTACCCACTCCTGAACCACAATACAGGCAGATGAAGTGGGGTTGGAACAACAGGAAGACCAAAGGAAGTAATTTTATCACAAATTTCTCTCTGGGATGCATTGAGCACAGCAGATGGATGAAAACATTTATTGAAGGTTGAAGTATTCTTTGAAATCAGTAAAGGCTTGTATTGTAGGCAAATTCATTTGATCCAATACATGACAAAGTCAAATGAAAAACAAAAGTGCAACACTACTAAAACTATACAGAAAAAAAATCTGAGAAGTCGGGACTGAATACATCTTCTTGCCACAGTGTTTGTTTTTCCCAGTTTACACAGTTCCACACATCCGTTGGAAGCTTGTGCCATCACTGCCGTGGTCTTTGCTTAGAGGATGGGATGGGGGGAGGGGGGCGAGGGGTTGGTGTCCTGAGGGCCTGTGGAAGCTGGCATGGTGCTGACCACGCCACCGTTTCCTCTGAAAGGAATGTCTGGTGTGGCATCAGTCACTGCTGGCATTCTGGAGATGGTCTGCCAGTCTCTCAACATTGTGCCACCGCTGTACACAAATACACAAACACACACACACCGAGAAACATAGACGTGTCACACTCAGCTCCCACCCTGTGCATGGCAGTGATAGGCAGAGGACGAAGAGCGCACATCCTTATCGACGCCAATCCAGATGAACCTACAGACACGCTTCCCCAACACCCCAGACCCACTCGCTGCACAGTTGGCCACCATTAGCCTTCTTTTAGCTATGACAGTCCTAGGGGGGGGGGGGGGGGGGGGGCCCCCCATGCCAAGATGCCCCCCCGATTTCCC
>JBBMJY010000025.1:3777659-3791717 GCA_037833715.1 Toxotes lorentzi
CCCCCCCCCCCCCCCCCCCCCCCCCCCTCCCCCCCCCTTCCCCCTCTCCTCCCCCCCTCCCCCCCCCCCCCTCCCTCCCCAACCACCAGTGCCAAGGTGCACTCCTGATTTGCTACATTTCCCAGGGCTATGGGGCCTCTAGGCTTACTGGCCCATGGAGACATGCCCCGGCCTCCCTGGAGGCTCTCGACCAACCCAGATGCTTGGCATGGGCCGAACCGCCCAATGGGAGCGGTCCAAGAGCTGTGGATGGCTATGATATGTTTCCACCAAGGGCAATTTCAATCATGTGGAATTTCGATGGATGAAAGGAATGTGTTTCACTGGGGGTGGACTGAACGAGAGTGAGGCAGGCTGGAGCTTTCACACATCTCCCGGCCTCACGGCAGAAATAAGGTGTCCTTCATGAAAATGGTGGTCAATTTAACGCTAAAGTATTAGTATTTAGAAAAAAATTAACCTGAAAAAAGTAATAAAGATTCATTCATCCAAATTAAAATTGTAATTTGGTGCTCAGTCAGTTATATTTAAAAAAAATCAACATCTCTTTCCAGAAACAGGATCCCACAATGACAGATTTTATAGAAAGTAGTTCCAAGGAAAAACTGTTGAAAGTGTATTTCATGGCACTTTTGTAGGCGTATATCTCTACATCTTTTAGTAGGAACTGTCATTTGCTTTTTCAGTAAAATGATATCAAAGCCATATGTAATCTACTATATTCGGCCATACTATATGGTGTGACAGGTATGTGCTTTATACATCCATCTCCCATTTCATCTACCTCTTAGCATTAATAAATGTGTTTCTTCATTCATTTAAAAAACAAAAAACAAATCAATGCCTCTGAACATAACCCAGGCAGCGATTACCTTTCATACAAACTGTATCTGCTGTTGCAGTTTACTTGTACGTAAACATAATTTTTAGAAGGCAGGACTGGCTGAAATGTGCCCATTGTATGATACTTTATTAAGCATCACAAAACTTTTTGTCAAACACATCGTAGTAACAGCTTACTGAGACGATAGTGGTGCCTGCAGGAAACACGCTAACATGCTAACAGCCTAGCTCACCAGCGGTAGTGTTAGTTCGGCTACCCCTGTCGGTCATGTGACCCCCGCCTTTTTAGGCCACAACAGCAGCCCGTCAAGATTCATTGGCACTGAGCGTTGGCAGTGGATGCAGATTGTGCTCGGTCCAATCATTCAACATGAACAAAAATTCCCAGAGCCGCAAAAAGACGTGATAACATTCTTTGTTTGTGGCTTTATTGCTGTATCAATGCAACTCTTACTCCTTAAGTGTTATGAACCTTAAACATTATCAGTAACTTAGGTTTTACATATCATATATCAAAGACTGTCACAGTGTCAAAGACATTCATGAAAGATGGCGCACACCACAACAGCTCCCCCCAATCAAAGGGTTAAAGGCACAATGATGAAGGATTACAGTAATTTTTAATCTAGACGTGTTGTTTTTTTAATTCGCTCTGACTGCTCTGCCTTGATGGTTTTGATTAATACGGCCAGGAAATGTTTGTGAGCAAGACATATACTGCGATTCATCTGCAAAATAATCCAATCATTACCAACTAATGACAGGGGGGGGTGAAAAATGATGCGAGCCCGCCATGGCTCCCCAACATGCATCAGGGCCCCACCGACGCAGAGGATTGGAGGCCCCACCTGTCACAGCGATGCAGTAATTGCATTGTGGGCTCTCTCCCCTCTCTTCCCCATCCACCGTCGTTCAGCTGTGCAGACAATGCTCATCTTAATGAAGCCGTCTGACGAGGTGGCAATTACAGACTTCTGTCACTGTCACCGGGGGCAACCGGGGAGGAGGTGGAAGAGGGAGGGTGGAGGATATCTCACCCCTGAGGGCTTCTCCACACCCGCTGTGTTACACTGGATGGCAGGGTGGCTAAGCTGCTGTCAAAGACAACTCGAGAGTGCGAGCTGGATTAGAGGTTTACTGTATGAGCGATTGTTAGAAATGAAGTGATGCATCGCAGCGTATGGAGATGTCTCCGGATTGATGGATGATCCGGTGACACTTCCACATACACTTAAAAATGAAGCAGTGCTTCCATGTGCAGTAAAAGAAACCATCCGACTGGTCTGAGACTTTTTTTTCTATGACCTCCCCAGAAGTCAGCTAAGAGCTGATATTTTTAAAAGGTCACTTTTTACCCAAAATTCAACAAAAGTCAAAAGTTACACAGATTTCACACGTAAAGATTAGTTTACTTGTCATGGTGAGGACTGTCGTCTCCCTGATTTATAGACCTGCAGCACTAAAACCCGTTAGCTTTAGTGCTATATAACCAAACAGACAGTTTGTGTTTCTTTTTTTTGTGCTCAGGTTTTGAGACATACAGTATGTCTGAGATTTCTGCTTCCACCTCAGCTGAGGTCTGTGGATTTTCCAGTAGAATCAGGGCACTGCACTGTTTCTGGAAGAAGATGCTGCTGTGAAAGACTTTTAAAATTTTCAATGTTCTCGGTGCCACAAACGTGGTGACAGCAAAAAATGTCAGATAATTTGTGTAATTTGGGTGAACTGATGTGTAAATTCAGTGCTCATCATTAATCCAGGGTCAGACATGTTGAACACACAACTAACACTCTTATGCACTGACTTACATTGTTTTTTTATAACCTGGAAACCGGTCCAGTGGTTGCACTTCAAGCGTTTGCTCCACTTTGTCCAATCACATTCAGTGGAGCTCTTCAGTCTTATTGCTCCCTCTGATCACAGCTTCAGCTACAGAATTAAAACACTGTTTGTTAAATTGGACTCCCAGTCCATGCACAGGTGCCATTACAACTTAGTCACCCAACAATAAGTTGCCATAAATGCTCAACCTCACATAACTTGCTGTGTCTTTACTTGTACAGCGGCAGACATTAAAAACACAATTAGGTTAGCCAAGCTTTGCTAAAAAATTATGCAGAATTAGAGATTCCTCTGGTTGCAGTGGTATCAAAAATCATGGTGGCTAAAAGGGAAATGTACATAAGAGGCTTAAAGGCATTCCAATTCTTAATGGTGATGTGATGGGTGCACCAGTACAAAATGGCATTGCAGGCCTGGATGAATGGTTCAGTACAGATATAGCCACGTTAAAAGATAGACACAAGCAGCCTCTGTGTTCCATGTTGATGAAAACAGCTGGAGAAAGAGTTATACCAAAGTTAATTTAGATGCAGTTGGTATGAGGAAATATATTACTATTTAAAGTGTTCATACATGGAGGAGGACAACAGATTACAATTAACATACTTATTTCTAATAATTTGTTTAATGTAAAGATTTATTTTATCAGAAACACTAAATGTTTTCAGTCCTGCGGTTTATGTCCATGGCAAACTTGTTCTACTTACAGCTACATAACAGCAGAATGTGTTTCTTGTGTCCATGATTACGTCTGTACACATTAGAAGGAATCAGTGAACGTCTCCAGCAAACGCACTTTATACCAGCATCAACATCTGTGTACTTAACATCCTCCACACGGCATTTTAACAGTCACTGTCACTGACTTTAAAATTTCTCTCGCAAAGAAGTTAATTGAATCAGAGCCCTAATGCTTCTCTTCACTGTTTTAACCTCTCCAATGAAGCCGTGTTTGCAAAGTAGTTCAGTCCAAACACACACACATACACACACACACGTGCACACTCTTCCTTTCACTCCAACACAGGTGTGCCCTACATATGTTGCCATAGTTACGTCATGCCTATTTGCCCTATATAATTATGTGGGATAGCATGACACACTTCTTCTACAAAACAAAGTAGCTTAAATACGTCCGTCTTCTCTCCTCCTTGCCTCTTGATAAAGACATCACTGTCTCCTCTTGATCTGCTTTAATTTGCTGAGAAGCAACAGTAAGCAGCGGAGTAACTTAAAGGTTTTTCCAACTCTGCTGCATGTTTTTAGACAAATTGCCAAACAAAATCTTAAAAAAATATATTTATTTTCTGTCCGTTGTTTGTCATATAAAAATAAGTTTGAGAACGTTTCCATTACCTGCTTTCTTTCTTTTGCGTGCACAACATTTATGTGGAAACATAAATGTAAACATTTGCTTGTTATAGAGGCTGTAATAGGGCCCTTAACAGTGGGGTTCAACCAGTGTGGGTTTTCCAAAGCTGATACTCGCGGCTGATATCAATATCGCTGACTGTGGCAATTTTACTGCCAGATTTCTGCGTTTCCCTTCACAGAAAAGCCTCCAAAACAGTATTTGCCCCATCACATGACACTAAATTCTCCACAGTGAGCTGTTAGTGCTGCTGAGACTACCAGCTGCCTCCAATCTACTCATGACCTGAACCATGAGCTAAAGGTTTCTGCTATCCACCTACTCTAATCTCATCACAAGAGCAGGATGCAGCTTAAGACAGAGGAAACGGTGAGCAATATCACATGATTAAAACAGAGGTTAAGCTAAACTCATTTGCTCAGACTGGTTCATTTTTTTATATATATCTGTTTTTGTAGCTCTTTTATTTATTTTTATTTTTTCTTTTCACTTGGTGAGAAGACAGTTGAAGCCTCATAGCTGAGTGCATTTTTACACAGAATGAGGCCTGTGGATTCTGTCCTCGTATCACTCGCACTGTAATTGATTTAGAAAGTGATCTCTTGAGCAGCTGGTATTGACACTTGAAAAAATGTGATCTATCCTGGGATACAAACTGTACGGTGTTGGAGTATTGAACAAAACATGCAAAAAAACCATTAAATGAAAAAGTGAAATACAGAGATAAAATAAAATTTCAATGCAGGTTTTGCAGACTGCTCAGATGTAGCTGTGTCTGGGTAAAAACCAGATTGAAATTGAATGACGCTGACTGTCTCTGATGCTGATTGAAACCCACGGGTCCACACAGACTGTTTATATAGAGGACAGTAACTGGACTCAGCTATTTTCAGTCTGAATGGATCATTTAAATGAAACAAACTTGGTGAACTGTTAACTGAACTTTTTAAGAAACTATTGAGGGCCTCATTAGTTTGAATTGGCATTGACCCAATAACATATCAGAGCTGCGTTACCTGCAGTGGCTCATCAGATCCCCTGAGTTCACTCAGACATAGAGAGACCGTTGTTTTAAACAGCACAGCCCTGGATGTCTAGGTTGCCTGTGATTGAGTAATGAGTGCACAATCAAATTCAGGAGATGCAGAGGGCAGAGAAATTTCAAACTTTAACGAAGTTGCTGATATTCTGCATCTTTCTGCAACTTCTTTCCTCAACCAAAGTATTTCTGAGTAGCAGGTTATATTTTCTTGACAGAAAGAGTTTACACTTGTGCGGTGAATTGAAATGACTCAGAGTTAAAATCCCCCTGAAATATTAGCAGACAGTTACTTTGGTTTCTCTCTCTCATCTTCTCTGTCTCTGTGAGTGATTCATCTTCTACAAGTTAGTGAAAATTTCCCTATTGCTTTCCACCTGGTTATGACCGACAGCCATAGCTAAATCCCACCCACATATCGTGCTCTAAATCACCAGTGATCAATTACAATCAAATCACCAGAGCTTCATTTTCTCCTGACAGCCAGCACTAAACTGTGATTGACAAACTTCAGAAGTGGACCTGAAATGTTGCTGCCCGCGCACATTACTCACACATTAACTCTGCAGCTCGCCAAGGTGTACGTTAGTGAGTAATAGGCGCTATTAATGAAGCTAAGCCATGCATGACTCCACTTTCTCTCTGCAGCCACCTCTCATGGCTGACTTCTTACCGGGGATTCAGTTGTGTGAGTTTGGATCAGTCTAATCACATTTGTTTAATTAAGCACAGCTAATAAACTCTCCAGGAGATAGGGTGTCTCACTGTGACAGCGGCGCTGCATTGAGATGCATGTCAAACACAGAGGCCTGGTATCGCTGTGGCTCCCATGTCTCTGTGCTGGTTGACATGCCCGGCATCCAGCCACGTTTTCAAGCCTGACACAAACAGGCTGAAGGTTACAGATGGTAGAATGGATGGATGTCAGCAGAATGTCTAACACGTGCTTTCCTTTGCAGAAGTGTGCTGTTGACTTTCTGACATCTTGAACTTGCTCTTCCCTCCTGACAAAGTTTGAGCTAATGCAGGTACAAAGTGGTAAAAACTTTCTGGATTTTTTGAAGGTCCACTGGCCCATCAGTCAAAAAGTCACTCCAGAGACTTTTCTGTAGAGCACAGGGAGCCGGACTTGGGGTCATTTTTCAAGTCAGTCGGACTTTGAGAAATGTGTTTTTGAGCCATAATTGTAGCGCCACCATCTGTTCAGTAGGAAACATGTTTCTTGGGAAGCATTTGCACATCATTTCCAGTTATTGGGCCAAGTTTCATGTTTCTAGCTCATTCCAGCTCATGGCAATTTGAGCCGCAGCATAAGACAACAACTAATAATAAACTGGCACAAACTCTGTACGGTTCTACCCCGTCAAGGTTTGAACCCTAATTAAAGGGTTACTGTTGCTACTAAGTCAACAGTTAATACCTATGATCAAACTTCAAAAAAATCTCTAAAGAGTCATTTTCCTTCCTGGGGATCAATAAAGTCTTATTTTGCATGATGTGACACAAATTTACAAGAAGCAAATGTTTCACCAAACTCTCGGCTCGAGTAAGATTAAAGATGATCCTCGTTGATTCACCTGATCATGGGATTTGTTTGTGGTCAAGTGGTAAGAATCCAAAGATGATCCAGGTTTGGTTTCATGGATGGCGTCATTAAACAGGAAGTCAAAGGAAAAGATATCACAGTACCGCCCACACAGTGTGTTGCAGAAACACCTCCATATACCTGAAGAAACTTTCCTTGCATGGACAGTGTCCTCTAACATCTGGGCAGCTGCTACCCGCGTTCAGCTGATGCTCCCCACATGTAGTAATGTACTAAGTGAGATTAAGCTGCCACAGCTGATGGGAGAGTTCATACCAGACAGTAATTACACTTCTGGGCTGTTTTCTTTCGCCCAGCTGACTGACATCCCATTAACAGCTGGAGGCGTGTGCACTTGGGAGGCGCCGCTTTGGGTCAGCTTTTATTGTTCTGATTGGCTCTCATCTCCACTGTCCTCCTTGGCAGCTCACAAATGAGGATTAATAGTGTTTCATTCCAGAGGTGAGCTTGTGGAGTACTTCTGTTTCAAAATTCAAAGAGGTGTTGAAAAGAAAAGCCAGGAGGAAAGGCAAAGAAATCCACTCTTCAATTTCTGCTGAGGGAAAAAAAAAAATCTGAAAATCCAGCGCTTACCCCGGATAAAGCCAGCAGACAAGTGCTAGTCTTCTCGGGAATCCTTGTTAATCTTTAAAAGGTGAACAATTATAAAAGAGCTACTGAAGAAAGTTGCAAGGGCTAACCACAAAACCAGAGCAAAAATAAAAGTGGCGGAGCATTCCAGATTTAGATGAGACGTCTGTCTTTTAGCTCTTGGGCATCTTTCTGAGACAAATTACTTTCAGTAGTCAATAGCATGTAATTAAAATATACCCACTTGATGGAGAGGCAACAGTGTCTCTCTATTTAGTTATGGGTTGGAAAGATTAATTCTGGGGTGTATAACCCTTGTAATTTTCCAAGTGCTGTTTATTGTTTTCAGAGAGAGAGAGAGAGAAAAAAAAGTGCAGACGATTGAAATGTCTCAGCTCAAGGTCTGCTTTGATTTCTTTACACTTTACACACATTTGGTTCGCTCTCTTCTTTTGTGTGTTTTCCACATGCCCTCTTTATGCTTCAGCAACATAGATGCGCATTAGCAATTTGCATTAAGGTTTTGGAACTCATCCACAGCTCTCACACGTCGCTGCTGCACGAATAATCGCCTGTGTGTGTGAATGCAGGGGTCAGGGTTTGCTGCTTTTGAGTTAGAAACGTCGGCACAAGCAGCTGGATGACAACATGTTAAGACAAAGTATGAAATGTCTTCCAAAGAGGGGTCATCATTAGCTGCCCTCTTCTCCTTTTCTCCACTCTACCCTCTTTAAGATGAGGCTCACCAGTCCCCCTTGTGGTCGAAGTGTCAACTGCAGCACATGTGGGCTTCCGAAGCAGCAACATGAATTGTTGGATAAAACACAGGCTGCATTGAAATCACCAGCTGTTGTCCGTAATGATGAAAACATCCCTAACTTAGCATGAATTTATAATTATGCAGAAAGCAAATTTGAATCTCTTTACTGGAACTTTTCATTTCCCATCCAGTCTCCCAGGAGAGAGCGGGTGTGCATCATATGCAGAGATTGTGTGTGTGTGTGTGTGTGTGTGTGTGTGTGTGTGTGTGTGTGTGTGTGTGAGAGTGAGTGAGTGTGTGATTTTTTTTTCCTCTTTCTTTTTTTAAAATGCAGATCTCAGATGCTTCATAATGAAACTTTTGTGGAGTCCCAAAACCACAACAAATGAACTTTTCTGAGAAGTATTTGTACATATCAGCTTACAATAAGGGCTCCAGCTCTGTCTGATAAATAAACTCCTTAAAATAATTTTCAGGATTCTTCAGACCAAAACCTTTTCTTCGGCTCTCACCTTCTGTTGTCTCATTTCTGCTTCTTTTAGCTCTTTTTTTTTTCACGCTAATTCTATTTTCAATGGGATGTGTAAATTAAGTGTAAATGTAAATGTATCTGTGTGTTATTTCTGCTAAACCCAGTAAGACAAACACGTTCATATTGTAAGTAAACAGCTGCATTACCTGTGGGCTCCTGCACACCTGCTAGTGCAGAGCAGTTAGCCTGCATGCAGATGCAAACTGTCAATCATTACACACACACACACAAGCAAAGGCATACACACAGCAAATGAGTATAAATGTGTGCAAACGGAACACACAAGTTCAAAAACACACACGACACAAATAAAAATGTGCATGGAAACCACAATCTATGATGCAGACACTACACACAGTCACATTACTGGCTCACATACAGTGTATAACCACATGTGCAGGAGCAGCTCTCTCTCTCTCACACACACACGCACACATTGAACACAGACATGATAAAAATCTAACATTAATGCACAACGAGCAGAAGTATAATAACAGGAATCACCATGAAGAGGCGTTATTCTCTCCCTTCATTAAAACTATTTAATTTAATTTACCACTCTCTGAAACTTGAGATTTCTTCCCGTCTAATTTAACACTTTGGCAAGAGAAAAAAAAAGCTACTAATAGATTCTGTACTTTTCATACAGGAGTCAGGAGTTACAGCTGAAAATCAATTTAAATGGCACAAATACATTTAGACACAAAGGGCGAAAAGAAAAGCTTGTTTTTTTTGTTTTTTGTTTTTTTGTTTTGTTTTGTTTTCCTGCGTTTTCTGTCACTGTCCTCTGAGCCTCGGCTGATTCTGCTTCAGGTTGTGTTCTTAAAGATGTCCAAGAAAAGAAGTAAAAATCAAATTATCCTGCTCTCCACTTATATTTTTAACAAATTTACATTCCTCCAGCGTAGATTTATTTTTATATCTATTTTTTTTTTTTTTTTTTTTGGATAGGCCCGCGGTCTTAAATGTGATGGAGAGGCTGTTTGTGTGTGTGTGTGTGATGGCCGGAGTTAAACTAAGTTGAAAGAGGGAAAAAAAAAAAGCAACAGCTTGCACTGATAAAATAAAAAGTGAGTCTGGTTCAGTGATGATGCATTAAAAATATTCACTGCAGAATAGTCAGAATAATAATTATTTTCTTCTAAAAGCCGTGTTTAAATTGGCGAAATTAATTGAAAAAAATAGCTTCCGGCAAACAGCACAGAGAACAGACTGCAGTATTAGCCTCCCTTTCAACAAACATTGTTCAAACTTAATTATTCTTTAAAACTTTTCTCTTCATTTTTTTTTCATTTCATTTTTGCAAACTTCGCCTTTCAAACAAATCAGCCCATCTGCTTTAATAAACAGCTCTTTTAAGACTATGCCGGGTTACATGGTTTCATATTCCGCTCAGGTGTGCGGGGAGCAGAGCTGGCAGGTTGCCCTCCTCTGTTAAAACAACAGGCTTCGACTCTATACGGAGCAAAACGCACGCCGCTGCGCGCAATCGACTATTTACCAGACTTTTCCCCCTTCTTCTTCTTGACATGCAAACATGTGGCGTGTAAATATGAAAATGAATGAGTGTGAGAGCTCTCCTGGCAGTGACTTCACTCTCTCACTCTCTTTTTCTCTTCGTCTCTCTCTCTCTCTCTCTCTCCCTCTGTCCCCGGAGATCAGCGCGTCGGAGAGGAGCGGCTGTAAAAAACCAAAGTGGGGCAATGAGACAAGCTGCGCCACAGCTGGCAAATCATCGATTTGAGCATCAGAAACGGGGAGGGGCGGTTCGTTTACCTGCCACCCTCTCAAAGCAGCCCTCCTCACATGCCGCTACTCTCCTCTCCTCTACTTCACCCCCGCTGCCCGCAGCGCACGGTTGCTCACATTTCTTCGCTCCATCCGCCGTGTGCGCTCCACAACTTCAGCCTCCGCCAGCGCGGTTTCTACTAGACGACTTCCCCCTCCTCATCCGTAGGACTTTTGACTTTTTAAAACAGTTTTTTTCCTCCCACAGAGCAGTTGCCTATTTTTGGATCTCTCGCCGTGGAGCAGTGACAAGAGGTTGCTCAACTTTTGATGGAAAACAAGAGGTCGGGCGACTGCTGACTTTAAAGGTACGGTCTGTAGTGTGCACTGTTTGTCCTCAGTGATCTTCTGTTGTCATTCTGTCACATGCCTCCTTTTCAGTGTCTGTGTTTGTTTTAAATCACCTTTTTATATTATCGCGTGACTTACAGAAAAATAAGGTGCCTCTCCGTGGAATTAGAAGGATAAATTACTTGCGACTAAATGAATTAAAAGCAGTTTACAGACTTATCTTCCAAATCACTTAAAACCCACACAGACCAGAAGTGGCTGCTCGGATTTAATATTTCATAAAGAAAAAAAATAACATATTATGAATGGCATGCTTAATGGTAAATATAAATGCAGGGATTCGGAACTTCTTTTTTTTTTTTTAAGCCATCTAATTTTAAATATGCAGAAACAGGCCTGTGTCATTTCTGCACGAATAAGCAAAGCACTCGTGATATTCGCGGGGTTAAGTACATCCATCTCCTCTAATTCATTTAACAACTTATTCAGCGCGCAGCAGAGGAGCAAGAAGTGATGCTGCCACCGCTGCTCCTGACCTGGTGCTTTTAGGAACCAGGGATTTTCATTCCCCTTTGGGTGAATAAAGTTTCTCAGAGTTATGAATTTTCTCTCGAGATATTTTGGCATCTCTTTGTCAGGTTTGGCAGGTTCATTATTGAAGACAGGCCTTTACATTCTTTTTTCACTCAATACAGTGAAGTGTGTGTTGACAAATCACAGTTGTTATCAAACCGCTGACATGTCTCTTAGAAGTGCTGAAGCTATTGCAGCCCAACTGCCCATCTACTTTTACTACTTTTTTATTAGGCCATTAGAGCCACTTCATTTATTCTCTCCATATACTTACTATTTAATTACATGTCAACTTGCTTCAACACTTTTATTGCTGTAGCATGAAACGCTTTGTGTAACTGTGAGAAATACAACGACTAAGTCTAACAAGGTTAAAAAAAAAAACAGGTGTGACAGACTCACAGGGAAACAAACAGTTAAGGGGTTTATTACTTTCTTTCTGCCTGACTTGGTGTGAGGCCGTCAGATAGATGTGATGATACAGAGGTGGTGTAGTAATGCTGTTTGGTCTGCCTTGTGGCTTTTGTCACAGTGCTGATAAAGTCATTTCAGGTACAACCGGACCTGGGTGTGTGTGTGCGTGTGTGTGTGTGCTTGAGGGAGAGATAGAGACCGTGAGCTCAGTTATGAGAAGATGTATTGCCATCTTAAACGTGCGTGGGCACCAATGTTCTGTGGTTTACAGGTTTTTAAAGGTTTCACTCTCTGCTCCTGTAACAAAATAGCTGACATTTCACACATGCAGCATAGCGAGTGGCTTTTGCTCTAATATTCAACATCAGTTATATATAGCAATCAGCACAAATACACTCGTGTAAGGTGAGAGTAGTGTTTGTGTTGTAGGTCTAACTTGTCCCAAAGATCATGTTTGGTCATTTAACCATGATGCACTGTGCAGAGCAAATTACCAAAAAAAATTTAAAAAAAATCAAAAAAAAATCTGGTGAACAAGTTTACCTTAAATCAGAAAGTTGATCAGATAATTAAAGGGCAGTTATCCTGAAATCTTGAGCCTTCAGTGTCACTCGTTTTTTTTTTTTTTTTTATCGTGCTGTTGTTGTCAGGTTGTGCTCTTTGCTTGCTCACATGCGATTACGAGGTCAAGCATGGCACCTCAGCATGGGAAAAAACAGGTTATGGCACAGCACAGTGCCTTTTATCTTTGCAGATCTGTGGCAGTTCAAGGTGCTGTGGCTTATCTGGTCAGTGCCTTTGACAGCAATGACACACAGCTCTTTTCCTGTCTCATACTGCCATGTGTCACTTCTTGTAAAAGTCCTCAGACAAGATGAAAGCCTCAACGGCAGCTTGTGAACGTTGAAGCAAAACTTCTCGGTTTTACTCCTCGGCTTCATTACAACCACTTTTTTTTTTTTTTCCTTTTTATCAGTTTGTGGTTGTGAAAGTGGCACAAAAATGCTCGTGTACATGTCCACAGCAGCATGCCAGTCTGTTTGGCAAAATTTCTCCACATAAACCTGTTTGGCAGGAATGATAAGAATCAGAGTGCGAGGACGACGGCGCTGCGTATGACTGCCAGGTCACACAGATCCAGCCATAAAGCCTAAACATCTGTCAGACCTTATTAGTGTGTAATTAATTCCTTTGAATGTGTTCTTTCGTGTTTACCGTTCTTGCAATAACCACACTGTGATTTACAATTAGGAAGAGACCTGGGAAAACACCTAAGTGTTTCCACCTTAATACCTTTCTTCTTCTTACTTACAGCTTTTACCTTGTTATACTCAGGTTTTTTTTCCCCCTGATAGCTTAGTTTTGTTTTCATTACAACTAATCGAAACTAGTGCACACTGCATTTATTGTACTGTAGTAGTGTAATAGCAGGAAATCAGCTTGTAATGTTCTCAAACACTCAGACATCTCTTGCTGCCTTTTCCTTTTAAACCCAGTGACACTTTTGCATCACTACTCTTTTAGCTCACTTCAGGTCGCCGGCACTTTCATTCCACGAAAAGTCTTGGACAGCAGGGACGACCAGTTCTGCGTATCACCAGTTAAACCTTACACCCCCTCCAGTGTAGACCAGATTAGTTAAGTACAATGCAGCGGCTGCAGGCTGGCGTGCTGAGCTCTTGCTCATTGTCAGGTTAACAGACGTCGAAGAGCAGGTTGTCAGATGAGAGCGAAGGTAGACGGCAAAGTTTGTCCTGTGACCCTGAGAGACCAATTAGTCTGTTCATTGAAGAGCGTAGGTTGTGATGGGGTTTTTTTTGTGTTGTTGTTTTTGCTGTCTCGTTTGTCTGTGAAATATTAAGAATGCTTCATCGCTTTGTTTTAAAACTGAATTATGCTCCGAATAATCAGTTTTATCGCTTTCAGGAAAAAGAAAAAGACCAAGGAATGTTGTTGTCCCTTCACACACACAGAAAACAAACCTCTATATGTTCGCAGTAGCTACACCGTCTTAGCTTTGTGTTGGGGTTGTGCTTTGAATTCCTGCAGCAAAAGGTGCAGATTATTAAAACTCCTACCGCTGAGTATGTGCTGGGAGTTTAGAGCTGGGCTGTGCCTCACTTTGCTGAGACTGATATCTCGGCTAAAACCATTAATCGTCTTTCTTTACCACCTCGATAATTATCACTGTAGCAAAATAACAGCTCAGCAAACAGTGAAATTATACCTGTGGTAGGGAGCAGAGTAAATACCTGTTTAGCTGCCAGCAAATGTATTTATTAGACTGTCGCCAGTAAATAAGAGGCCTGTCTCGTTTTTTAATGTGTGGCTCTTTGGGGATTCCACCCTCCAAAAGGGAGGGGGGGGGAGGGGGGGGGGGGGGGGGGGGGGGGGGGGGGGGGGGGGGGGGGGGGGGGGGGGGGGGGGG
>JBBMJY010000025.1:3792207-3814357 GCA_037833715.1 Toxotes lorentzi
CCTCTTTCAAAAAAAAAAACTACCACCCAGATGGAATCTCTTGACTGGGGTTCAGACGTGTGTTTTTCCGATCTATTCCAGGGCCCAAAAAGGTAAGAAACCCCCCCCCCCCCCCCCCGACAGTTACAGACATACCACCCTGGGTGCATGCTTAGTGTGTGATTCGGGAGTTACAGCTCATTTTGTCATTATGTGGAAAGTTCTTTATAAAAACAGAAAAAGAGAGGGGAGAGTGGGGGTTCATGTTGTCCCAGCATGTTGGACTGCATTTATTCTGGCATATGCTTTGCATACTGTTTATCCAGATTCCTTGGCTTAGTGATAAAAGCGTCACATTGTTTTTGGGTCCTCACAATCAGCCCCGTTCGCTGAATGGGTTGGCGTGTCCTCCCCGGGAGATAAAAAAACCCAAAGTCCGTCATGTCGGTTTTGTCACGCTTTTACAAAATGACATCCATCCTATGTTTGATTTTTTTTTTTGTTGTTGTTTTCTTGTTATTTAGCAAGCTTCATGCTGCCGTAGCAAATATAATTCAACAAACCATATACGTTTAAGTTTTCACGATTCAAATCACATTAATACAAGTCTCAATGTATGTTTTTTTTTTCTTTTTTTCTCGAGATGAAAAAAAAACCTCATTGTCTTTTACTCCAATGCTTGTCTTCATCCGATCTGTGTAGGTTTTTCTGAATCCTTTGTTCAGAGAAAGAAAAAGAGAGCGATTTAGAGGAAAGCGCATCCCGCTAAGATCAGGTTGTTAATACCCACCCACATACTCCAATGAAACAATTTCAACAGATACTGGATTCTCTGTGTCTGTTTCATACACAGAAACACATGTGCACACACACACACACACACACACACACACACACACACACACACACACACACTTGCCTTATCAACTGTTTTGTTCGCCTGGATGGATGATGCATCCTTTGACAAGGGATTAAATATGCAAAGAAAAATATGTAGATAAAGAAACACATCCTTAAGCCTGCACCTCTTATTCAGTACTTCTGCGTAAGCCTCAATATTAAGAGCCGTTTTCCCCCACATGCTCATCTCAGCCTATAGCGTAACTTCTCACACACTGAGGCGAGTAACACCATCCCATCACCTGCCTTCATTTGCGTAACACTCCCAAGAACTCCCCACAAGGCCGGGGTACTGTGCCCTTCACTGCCTCTGCCCCACTTCAGGAAAAACCCAGCAGGACGTGGCAACCTTTCTCACCCCTTCGGTCTGTCCTCTCTCTGTGCCACAAAGCCATCTTCAGTATCTCTTGCTCTCTCTCTCTTATACACACACATACACTCCTGTCTTTCTAACTCTATTAACTGTTTATTTGTTGCAATCCACGAGGCAGAAATTAGAGTTTAATTATTCGGTCATGTGATGACCGGGTTCCAGCGAGCAGTGACAGAAAAGTCATATCTTTAAAAACGGCCCTGATTCTGATGCCTGTCGATTGTTCTATGACTAATTGGTTTTATAATTCGATAAAGGCAAAGAGAGTGAGAGAGGGGAGGGAGTGATAAACAAGGCAGGGAAGGGTCCTCTCAGCGAGCTGGGTGGGGACGCAGTTTTGAGTCATTAATACAGATTCCTGTGACACAAGATTGACCTGCCGCGGCTCAGTGGTAATTACAGTCGATGTCGACTGAAGCCGACTGTAGTGTCAGGGCTCGTGGCTGAGGCCCGGATCCGGAGGGCAGAGGCCTCGTTTGACACAACGGGAAGCACGCTCGCCGCCGCTGAGCGGATGTACACACGTCTGCATCTGTGGGGTGCATCTGAGTTTCACTGTGTACAGTGCACACCGCACACCAGGAGGGTGGGTGTCAAGAGTGGAGAGTTATGAGGTGAGAACAAGGGGTGTGAGTGGAGTCTCAGCGAAGGGAAAAATAAAAAAACGTCCTAATGTTTGTCCTCCAAGGCTACGCAGAGACCCGTTGAGGCCAGCTGGCGTTAGGCCTTCCTGTTAGCAGACCTGAGGTGGAGACCACTCGCTCCGTTTCTATTTCTGTCAACTTCATGTGATTATAAAACAATTAAGCACTTAGGCGCCGACTCTCAGTTCATTATATCCCCCTTGTTCTTTCTTCCTCTCTGTTCTACCTCCTCCCACACCAAAGCACGGACATATGAGAAATGTAGAAATCACCTTATTTCACTAGTAATTGAAAGCCACACTCGCCGTATTATAGACTAATGGAAAACATGAAACTAATTTGATTTGGAGGATATATTCATTACGGAATATTTAGTCTATCTGTGCTTACCTCGTAACAACTGATTAAGCAATTTTTCATGGTCCTCAGATGTCTTTACGAGGGAACATTAATTAAACACCTCGACCCTGAACTCTGTGTAGACGTGAACCTGGGTTGTATATTTGTGCAGCAACAGTTGTGCAGGGAGACTAATTAACAAAAAAAAAAGGTGTCACTGACAAACAAATAAATGTATTTCAGAGAAGACAGCGAGCAAAGCGAAACCTTTGCAGACAAAGTGATGACGCATTATGCTTGTTGTGATAATGGAGTAGCTCGGATTTCTAGACTTTCCTTATTGTTTTTTGTTTAAAACCATAATATTTTGTTTTTAATAGCATGTGTTGGTGTAGTCTGTAACATATTCTGAAACTCATTTGCCCACACAGTGACCTACAAAAGCCAGCGGCATGAAAACCCAAAGTCAAAAGCGTCCCTTTGGCATGTATTTATCCATAATATAAAATTAAACCATAAATTCTTAATATAGAAAATACTATCTGCTTTTTCATTGATTCATTGTTTTGATTTCATCTTTTTTTTGTCACTTTTACCACTCATTTATCTGCTCGCTGGTTTTGCACGGCATCTAATGTACACCACCCTCATTTTCCCTTTTCACTGTACACAACATCTTCTGCCTCGCTGAGGTTCATCTGTGCACCCACACTGATGCAGGCGTGTTTTGACACGTTCCCCGACAGATTATTTAATCCTTTGCAGCCTCTAATAATACCATTATGTTCATGTGTATGTTTTTATTGTGGGAGACACTTGAAGAAAGAGCCCAAAGTTGAACCAGTGACAGCGCTTACCCCCATGCTGTTTGTGTTGTGTGCTGCGCAGACTAATTTGTATTAGTAATCCAAATAATCGTATTAATGCCCATTAGACGCATCACAAGTGGTGAGTATGAAGACATCATAACACCTACGTACAGTAAGTGAAGGCGCCGGCTTCGCCTGACACAGCGCTTCTCAGTGCTGAGCCAACAATGATACAATTTTCCTATTCATCTTCAGTCTTTTTCCCCCATTGTGTGTTGATTGTTGGGGCCATTTAAAAAGAAACAGGCACCGTATTTCATTTGCTCTGAGACAAAAAGATGTGGTTAAAAGGCAGCAAGCCAGATGTGATAGTTTTGATATGTATTTTATGGTGAAAACATACAGTATCTGTGGTGATACACACAGAGAAGGTGAAATTTATCTGTGGTGTAATGCTATGACTCCTGACATTTAAATATGAGGTGTCTTTTATTGCAGTTTAGCATTCAGTCTGTCATGTTTCTCATGTCACTTTTCATGTTTTCTTTACAAATGTGGCCAACAGGCACAAAATACTGCCTGAACAATTACACTTGTGTACACGCAGAGCACACCACATACTGTATCTCCCCAACACAAAGCCGCACAGGCTTGTAAAAACCCACCTTGAACAGAGCTAAATCTGTATTCAGCACATGATTATAACAGCGCACAGCTAGTATTTTTAAACAGGCTTTCTGTGTTTCAAAACCCATTTTTCCCCTCTTTTCTTTGTGATACAAAACGGTATATGTTAATTGATAATCAGCAGTGTTGATTCAGTGGTGCATTCAGTGCAAATCTGTGCCCTTCTGGATGTCAGAGGGTTTTCACAGCCACGTCGGTGCCAACCTAGCTGGCAGTGCCGGCACCTGTTGGCGGTGCCAAGGCCTGGCAGGGGTTATCGATGCTCTCTGATGGTGCCCGACAATCACAGTGGAAATGACTGCGGCTGCTTGCGTCATGCCAGATAGAAAAGAGCATTTGCCGACAATGGCTCGCTTACACCGTCGCTCCTGTTTTCCGAACGCTGCTAACCACGGCCAAGGAAAAAATACACACACACACAAAAACAACAAAGACAGAGACGGGAGCTACAGTAAACATCATGTAAAACATGTTAACGTGGAAAACATGTCACATCCACAGCGCTGTGCAGTGATGCCGTGCAGGTCTAGGTGATGCAAAACGTGCTGCTGAGGCTAAGGATTGGGTGTGGGGGGGCTGCAGCTCGACTGTGCGATTCATGTTACTGCACATCACAGTGTCACCAATGAACCCGAGCAGGAGGCGCATTCTGGAAAAATTTAACTCTCTCTAAAATGCTTCACATCTGTTTCTGAGACAAAATATTACCTGGTTTTCAAGATTTATTTTTAAAAGATTACAAAAAACATAGAGGAGAATTTCATCCTCTTTAATGCACTTATCGCGTAGCAGAGAGCTCAAGATGGACAGAGATTCGGTGAATTAATCTCTGAAAATATAATAATTACTTCACGGTTTGGGTCTTTTATTCAAACACATAGCTGAACCATTAAACCACACTGCACACCGCAGCTCTGTGCAGTGTCTCCTGTTCAAGTTCACTGGTGTCACTGTGAACCGAGAATGGTTGAGATAAGAATTGATCTCTGAATCAGTGCAGCAAACTCTGGTCATGAATTCAAACATGTCGGGGCCTTATACAAGCAGTTTCAACAACTCTTCCATTTCCTGTTCAAAAACCACAGGGGGACCCTTTTAAAAAAAGCTGCCACCCCCTCAAAACTTATACCTCATGCTAACTAGGCGTCAATATTGCAAGGCATTGTTCCATCTCAGGTCTGAAAGGTGAGTTTCACATTGTATTTTTCCATTAAAAGCTTCTTTACTGGCCTTGCGTGGTGAATTCCTAATGCAGCCTTTTTGGACACGAATGTATTTTGAAATGAGCAAACTTTTGACCTCAGATGGGTAGGTGGAACAATGATTTGGTTTCACAACTAGGGCTTGAATGAAAGGTGTGACTGTACTGTTTCTACAAAACAGTACACTTCTTCCATTGTTGGTTATTTGCTTTGTTCCAGTTGTACCCTTCTTTTGAAAGGCTCCAGTAATTTTTTCCCTAAAACTGATCTGCAAACACCTTTTGTAAATTTGAATGTTTCTCTCCATGGTTGTTCCACAGAGTTTCTTTGACTACTGTCGTCACCTGACAGTGGTTACTGTCATGCTAAGCTGAGAGGCTCATGTCTGTGGTTTTGCGTTGTTTATGAAACAACAGCTTTGTGTGAGACAATGTACTATAACTGTATTTATGGTCTCACACAGAGACCATAAATTCATGAGCCCTGCAAGGAGTTTCTTGTAAGCACGTAGCTGTATGTAGCATTTCACATGCACCTGACCTCCATGGTTGGCTCATAACCTCTGGCTTTGTCGTCGTGATAGGTGTAGACACTTCCTGTTTTATGTTGGTTTCCTGTTTTTGTTCTTACATAACTTTGATGTACATATTGGCCTGATGAGCTGGCTCATACTGCCCCACCTCTCTTTTTTTATATAACTAAAAATGCTCAATCTGTGGCACAGTGATGGTGAGTACTGCTTTGGTGCTTTTACCAGACATTCTATTTATGTGATTTTAGTATATTTTGTGTGTGTTAAAAAAACATTTCCCCTGTGGTCTTGACATTGACCTTTGCCTCACATGTCCCCCCTCCCCCCTGGATGTGAACAGGACCTAAAGATGGAGAACCAAAGCAGACAGCACTGCTGTATTGTCATCTGCGTGTGTGTTTTTCCAGCAGATACTAGTCTGGTCTCACAAAGTCAGAGAGAAGCAGTCATTATTAAGCCATCTTAAGGTTAGGTACAAACACCATATCGGGCCTTTATTGACAATATCAACAGAGATTACCTTGTCTGATATTTTTGCAGTTTGCTCCGGAGCACCAAAGCCTGCCAGCAGGGAAAGGTTCATGAAATAATTACAAAATAATAACAATGGCTCACACATCAACTCGAGAAAACCTTCCAGCATGCTATTGTTTGCAGAGATTGTGTCGCTCTCCAACCTCTAAACATTCCTCCTTTCATTTCTTCCTCCACTTTGACAGTTCAGGGTCTTGTTGACAATATCAACAGAGATTAGCTTGTCTAATATTTATTTATAATCCAGTCATAATACGGTATGACCTGCTATGGAAGTAAAGTTTGTGGAATAATAGCAGGATAATATGAGTGCAACAGCGAGATGTTGAGACGAGAGATGTCACACATCTTTTTGTTTTTTGAATAAAGAAAATAGTCATTCATAGATGCGGTGTCAGGGCATCCCAGCAAAATTCACTGTTCTGTTTGTAGGAAAAAGAGGTTAAGCTACTTTTTTAGTCATGTGTTAACCTTTTTGAAGAGATTTAATAGCATACGTCATCAGTAGGTTTTATCAGAGTGACCTAAATTATATGACAATAAAGGATGAAAAACATTAATCAACATATTTTTGAAAATCCAATTCTTTTTTTGGTTTTGTTTGGTGATTACATTATGCCAGAATACGTGCATATTTATAATGCAAAAGCTAAATATAAGTCAAAGAAATGCCTCCAGCTTGATATTGACAAACCACCAACTTACTACAGTACAACTAATTTCATCTCCTTCAATGTGCAGAACAGAGACTTCCCACTCTTTAAAGTCTATCGTGTATTTATTAATATACATTCAGAGTGTATGTGGTCTTTGAGGAGTAGAAGATGTGGATAAATACCTACTTAAATATATCAAAATCAGTGTTTGTGTTGTAGTTCTTGTCTAAGCATGAACAGAGTAAAGCGATTACCCACTTTTTAGGTTTTATGATCAGTGATTTCTGATATCAGTTCACAGCATATATAATAAGAATCAAGTCTACTATTTACTTTTGTTAGTAGTCGTTTGGTTAGTCTTATAGTACCTGCAAAAGCTCCCATTATTTAAACAAACACTGTTGGTTAGGTGTTAGAGGACACCTAAAGCTTTTCAGTGTATATAACATGTATTTCTGGGTCCTCTTTAGTTCACTGTGGCGTGTATTTATCTGAGAATAGCTACCACTGACCGAGGGTCAGATACTTCTCCTTGCCTTGTGGTACGTTCAATGGCAGCTTTTGTCATGTAAAATATTTTGGGAAATAACAAAACTATACTGAAAATTGGGCCAAAGTAAAAAAAAAAAAAAAAAAAGAAAAAAGAAAAAGACATCATAAATTAAGGTCTCTAGTGTGTGTATGTGTGTGTTAGTGTGTGTGTGTGAGCATCTGTGTGTTGCTCTGTAATAAATGCAGGACCGCCTCACTCTAATCAAGCTGATTAAAAATTCCTGCGCGCACAGCCGGAAATCGCACCACCGTCCCTCTCTGTTGTGTGTGTGTGAGTGTGTGTGTGTGCATGCATGTGTGTTTGTGTGAGCGTATGCGTGTGTGTGTGTGTGGTTTCTGTGCTTGTCCACTTTCTCCACTTTATTTATCTCTGCCAGGACTTTTCGGCCTTAGATGCGGATGAATCGCCTTTTCTCTCTTTCTTTTAAATAAATAAGAAGGGGATTATTTCTTTCTTTCTCACACACTCCCCACCTCTCACACATACAACCCCCCCCACCCTCCTTTCTTCTGTTTCATTTTTTCCCTCTCCTTATTTTTTATTCATTTATTTATGTATTTTTTTTTTTTTTTGTTTTTTTACCCCTTCAACCACGCCATTTGAAATGAGGAGGAGAAAGGGAAAGCACAGGCAGCGGCAGCACCAGCAGCGAGGAGAGGAGAGGGGGGAGTGATGAGTCAATACAACTAATAATTTAATGGGGACAGAGAGGGAGAGACGGAGTGAGAGGGGGAGAGACGGAGAGGGAGATAGAAAGAAAGAGGAGCTCCGTCCGGACGCCAATCCCCAACCAACAGGACACCTCCTACTATTACTATCGCAGGCATCCACAGCAAGCCTTATTTATGCTCGGCATCGGAAAGTAAACCGCACTTTTTGACCCCCCTCTCCTTGTTTTTATTTTTGCGAACCTGTTTCGACTGTCCGCATATCGTCTCCACACCGCCTCCAACGCGAATGCAAGATCACACTGTCGGTTATTACTATCAGTGTGATGATGGTTTTTCCTGGCTTTTCTCTTTTTAACCTCTCCTTCTCCCTCTCCCAGTCAGTCTCTGCCGGTAGTCAAATCTAGCTAAGCCGACGTTAAGCTATTTGTGTGTGTGTGTGTGTGTGTATACGTTAGTCCCTCCGTGAACATACACAGCGAGGGTTTACTGGGTCTCGGCGGCGGTTAGTGTCCGGGCTGCTTCGGGTCTGTGCCTGCACGGCTGCCCGTCCGCCGACACGGCGATTTGGATGTGGTGGTGCGAACTAAAGCAGAAGTCGCCCCTCACTTGTAAGCGATGGACGCGGCTAGCCGCTCACTTTGTGCTAAATGTCGCTGCCTCTAACGGCTGCCGCTGCCGTTTTTTCCCCCCGAGTTGGACGGAATTAGCTAACGTTGGTGCTACACACACACACACACACACACACACACACACACACACACACATAACCGCTTACCAATGTTCGCCTATCACGGTCCATCTCGACCTCGTCGTCTGTTCGTCAGACCCGCCGGGTTGTTGTTTTTTTTCCCGCACCGCCTGTCAGTCCTCCGAGAAGCAGAGCAGGAGAAGGCGTCTTTCTAAACACTGATTTGTTTTGTTTGTTTTTCTTGTTTTCTTTCCTCCTCCTTCTTCTTTTAAATAACCATCTGCTGTCATGCACACGTAGAGAGAGAGAGAGAGATATCAAACCGGGAAGCGGGAGTTGTTTTGGGTTTCTTTCTTTCTTTCTTTCTTTTTTTCTACCCTGTCCAAACTTGAAGAAGACGCGTTTTCCAGGCGGTGTTATATGCTCTCCGGTGCTGAAGTGCTGCGTTTCAGGTTGGTTTTTTTGGAGATTTATTTTTCACTCAACTTGTCCTCCTTTTACTCCCTCCTTTAGGGGGTAATGTGTCCATTTGAACTATTGCTTCTGTTTTGTTTTTTGTGTGTGTGTGTTTTAAGGTCATTAAAAAATCCTGACCTGGATCCGGACTGTATCCGGGTCTGGATTCCTTTGGCCCCCTATTTGTGGGGAATTAGTTGCCTCATTGCATGCTATGAATGGGAGAGTTCATGATCTTTTTGCGTGGGGGTGGATGATTTTGCCCTTTTCACTCTTTGATAACAGCATTCCAGGTCATGTTCATCAGCACCGTGCTTTAACCTGCATGCAGTATCGCCCATGAGTACTTTTCTAATGCAGTTTTGTGTTAGTATTAGTTGAGTATTACACAGATGAGGCGTCTAACCGTAAAAGTTTACCCAGGGAGCTCGAATAATGTATTAAGTGTCAGCTTCAGCCTCAGTCAGTGGCTTTCTGCCTGTGCACTGAAGCACCTGTGGGTAAAGCAGCCACAGAGTCCATCTTTAATCCCTATCTTGTCCTTTTTCTTTCCCCACTTTAACTTTTGATGACTACCATAATGAGTCAGCAACTGTCTTATTTTTGAGTTTCCCAGAAGCTGCTTCCCCCCCCCCCATCCCAAAGTTGTAAACTTATGGCTTGCCATGAATATCTCTCTGCACTTGCAAAATCTAAAAATAAAAGTTCACACCTGTAAAGTCATGTAACTGATTTTCTGTGTGTGTGTGTGTGTGTGTGTCAGTCACAGCGTAGTGACGTTGTGGCCTTTCGCCTCCCTTTCCTTCCGAGCTCCGCCATGAATGTGAAGCCACACGAAGTGACTCAGAAACTGAATTACGTTAGTTTCCCCCCTCTCTGCGTGCACCGCAGAAGAACCTTGTTCCTTGAACTGCACTGTATTCATTCAAGTGGAATCTCCCGGCAAATTAATGTGTTTGCACTAAAACCGGGGCTTGTTTGCCCCCTCTCGCATGGGAATCTCTAGCGGGACACCCATACATAATACATGCGTTGAAAAATAGGAACATTGCGGTGGCACGAAAACGTCACCGTGGCCCGAGTCATCATTACTGAAGCGAATTGACAGTTACTGCTGTAATGGGTCTGTTCTCAGAGGTCTCAATTACTTAAAGCACTTTTTTCTCTCTCTTTTTTTTTTTTTTGCTCTATAAAATATGTCCCTTCACGTCTTCACATGTCACTGATATCGACACAAAAGATTTTGTAGCTGTTCATTCTCGTGCTTCTTTTTATGCTGCACACATATCTCCTCTGACGGCTGTATCGTTCTGTCCCTATCTCCCCAGGTGATAGTGAGCAGAGGTGCTGAGAATGATGGAACATCTCAGCGAGGCGTGTTTGGGCAAGGAGAACTCTGAGCTGGTCAACAGCATGGCAGAGGCCAAGGCCCCGCCGGCCAAGCTGCCGCGGCTGGAGCAGAACGGCAGCCCCCTGGGCCGGGCCAGGCTGGGCAGCACCGGGGCCAAACTGTCCGGGGTCCCGTACAAACCCACCGGCCACCTGCTGAAGACCTGCCACAAGAGAGGTAAGAGGGAGAGAGCGTGTTTGTGGGTCTGGACTAACACTGGAATGATCAGCTGATTAATCATGTACTTGATCAAAAGAAAGCTCATCAACAACCGTTTTGTTTGATTAAAGGTTTTTAAACGTTTTCTGCTTCCAGCATCTTAAATGTGAAGATTTACAGATTTTCTCAGTCTCACGTGATTGTAAATTTTTGGGGTTTTGGACTGTTTACTGTTCAAAACGGTCGATTTGGAGACTTCGCCTTGAGGTCTGGGAAATTGCGAGGGACACTTCTCATTGTTTCTGACAGAGCTGAAACAGTTGGTCGATGAATTGATTAGTTTATTGACAGAAAATCACCGACAAACAAGTCAGTTTTTCCAGCAGAAATACCAAACGTGCATATGTAAGGATTTGCTGCTTAATTTTTTTTTCGTCTATTGTGACAGACGACTGAATTTCTGGGGGTTTGAACTGGAATTTTTCGTAGGAATTTTTCTGACAGTTTACAGGCAGAATGAGAAAATAATCGGCAGGTTAACTGATGATGAAATGAATCATTAGTTGCAGCCCTAATTTATGCCACTCCATAGACTAAACAATTCCTTAATTAATTGAATATTTGACAAAATAATCAATAAAGTAATTAAATGTTAGTTGCCGACTCTTCTATACACACTGATTATGAAACAAATATACTTAGTTTTGTGTGCATTTGCGCTTGAGTAGAGAAGAATAAGCCACGTAAATATAGGAAAGCTATTTGAATGCGGTTTGAATAGCCCCCTCCCACAGACACATACACACCATCTTCCACCCACCACCACCCCCTGCATGTGCTCCAAAACTCTTAAACCTTTTTACAATGCATCTGTAGTCATCTCAGCACACACTCACACACACACAGCACACACTCCCACTTATTTGCCCAGACAATAGCTAATAGAAGAACACTGTGAGAATTATTCCTGTGTCGTGCTGCATAGCACTGTGTCACCGCTCCTCTCTCCAGCCGCAGCCCCCCTGCGCCGGCATTTGTTTATTAAGGGAAAGTTTCAGTCCTTTAAGAGCCATTGCTGTTTAAAGGGAGCCTTTACTTTGAGATTATGACATAGCTTTTTAATATAACTGGTGTCGTCTTGTGAAAAACATGGCGGGCAGATCTATCTAAAATATGAACCTTTTTATGATTGTGTTTTTTTGTTGTGTGTGTGTTTTTAGTGGGTCGGAAATGAGTTTCCAAACCTGCAGATTTGGAGTTGTAATAGCATTTGGCCGCTAAGGCTCGTGTGTTTGTTTTTTTGGCTGGTTTGGTTTTCTTTGGGCAAGAGTGACTCGGGAACTCTTGGAATGTGGCTGTGTGAGTGTCCTCAGACGGGCCGTTTCTCTTATTTGCTCCTTTAATCTACGTGTCGCACTCCAGTTGAGAGAGCCTAATTTTTCAGCTTCATCATCTCTGCTTCTCTTGGCCTCCTACAACGTTTGTTCCTCCAAGCCTCCTCATCGCTCTCCCCTCCTCTCCCCTTTCCTCCCATCAGTTTTTTTAGTTTCTTCCTGGGTAAAGGGTGAAGCAGCCGATGGAGGTGGGCGGTCCGCCACGGAGGCTTCGCAGAGGGCCCACAGTGGGCATTGTGTCCGAGCCCGAAACAATATTTACAGCAGCCCTCTCTGGGCTCCCTGGAAACAAAGCCAGTATTGATCCCCCAAATGAACCTACACAGCAGTCTTTATTGTTAGATCTTTATCTATTAAAATCAGGGGAGGAGAAAAGCAGCTCTTTCAGCACATTCCCTGGCATCTGTCGGCTTATTGATTGTTTTGCCAGAGCTGTGTGCATCTTCTGGAATGCCTGGGATTGGAAAATATTAGAATGTGAATCATTTTAATCAGGAAGGATAATAAATGTACAGAAAATTGTCCAGGTGACAGCAGAGTAGAGACACACTGAGAAAGTAGGGCAACAGGGTACCTCATGAACGTTCTAGGATTTTACTAAGTCCGGTAAGCTATAGATTCTGTCCTCATCAACACTTTGGTAGAATTTCGATTTTCTGCTGTTGTTTTTATCGAGACTAAGGCTTCAAAAGACCATGCTGCCCTCATGCCCGTTAACTTTCTTAAATTTCAGGGATGTTATTTTAGCAAAAATGGCATATTGGGTGATATTTGCACAGTGGGTCCCTTGAACATTCGGCAGTCTTTAGACAAGGATTGCTCATTCCACCTAACAGCAGAGCCACTGTTGACACAGAGTAGTAAACCTCAGGGCGCAGAGGTGGCTCGGGATTTGAAGCGCTGCATCATGGGAAGATGATTTTGGGTTGGCAGGCAGAAGGAAAGGCTAATGTGATCCCAGCACCTTGACAGTGAATAAACAGTTTATTGTGCCAAAAGGAGACGTACGAGTTGTAGGATTTTTGTGGCTGCTTGATGTTTGTTCACACTGAACTAAAGGTGAAAATTCTGCCTATAATATGCAGATTCTCATACGAGTCATCGCAGGCCATATTGCACCATCTCTGTAATATCATGACCTCATCTTAAAGCCTGTAAGAAAAACATAAGACTGCAAGAAGCAATCTTCCAATAGTTAATAAAAAGCTGCTTAAAATGGGATTACAGATGCAAAAACAATCCTTAAAAAACTCACGAGGAAGATCATGGAAATTACAAGACAAAAGAGAGTATTTCTAAATAAAAAATGGAAAAACAAATTCAGTCTCTTAAATTGTACAGGTTATCATGCACATAAGGAGTCTTTGATTCCTCACCTTGATGTCAGAGTTTGGCATTGAGACTAAGGGGTGAGAGTTTAGATGGAAATTGCCCTATAAAAGGTGAAAAATGCCTTCGTGGTCCAAACTTTGTGTCCAGAACGTCCACTCAGCAGCAATTTAGTCTCTCACTCATAATGATTTGACAGTCCACCTCAGTGTAGCCACTAAATATTAATCTCGTCCCTTTGCAAACACACCGAGCACTGAAGGTCAGAGTTTGCGTGTGGAGAATTGTGAACTCTTTGAGCTCTAACTTGTGTGTCTGTGTCTCGATGTCCTCAGGCAACATGCTGCCTGTGTTCTGTGTAGTCGAGCACTATGAGAATCCCATGGATTTTGACAGCAAGGAGGAGCACGCCGAGTTCGTCCTGGTGCGTAAGGACATGCTCTTCAACCAGCTCATTGAGATGGCCCTGCTGTCACTGGGCTACTCCCACAGCTCAGCGGCCCAGGCCAAAGGTAACTTCTGATGCCTCTCATTGTCACTCTCAATATCATCTCTTCATTTTCCACCCTGGTCTGACATTTTTTTTTTTCCTGCTTTATCTCTCTAATGCTCATTAACGTCCTCTCTGCAGAGTTTTCTGACATGCTGTTACTCATGCACACATTCAAACACACACTCTTTATGCCTCACTCACACAATCTGTGACCATAATAGCCGACCGCCAGCAGATCTGAAGCCACAGTAACGCATCCTGACACTGATCCTAGACAGGAGATGCTCAAGTCTCTTCAGGGTCACACACACACACACACACACACACACATTCCCACACAGTCCAAATGCCTAGGCTTACCCACTAAAATGTTTACATGAACATTCACATTTTGTGCGCATAACCAAGTAAAACACACAAATACACACTGATACTGTATATATTTATATACACATGCACTCAGTGACTCAGTAGGTGGGAGGGGCAGGTGGAGGAAAGGGTTTGCTAATTGCACTTGAGCACACAGGCCGAGGGTGGCTGTTTCAAGGTGCCTCTTAGCATGCTCTTTTATTATAGCCTGTCCATCACACTTCAACACACACACACACACACACACACTCACATCCTAGTTCACCTCTCCCATGAGTCTCCCTTCTCACTTCCTGCTGTGTGGGCTGCCGCTTTTTTTAAGGCAGTCTCAGGAGAAATTCCTACATGGCTGTTGTGATTTCAGTAACAAATAGAGTTTATAAAGAGTGTTTATGTCACCTAAATGCTTCTGGGGGAGACGGCCTGTGGCCTCATTGATTATTGCTTTAAAATAAATCTGTTCTTTGTGGTTATGCAGCTTTAGTGACAGCAATCTAAAATGAACTTAGCACTGATGCATTCTCTTTATTTCTTTGTTCATGCCTTCATGCTTTTGTATGTCTGATCTGTCATTATTCCCATGTGTGTCCATTTTTGCCCGTGTGTGTGTGTGTGTGTGTGTGTGTGTGTGTGTACATTGCATCATTCAGGCATGATTCAGGTGGGGAAGTGGAACCCTGTCCCTCTGTCATACGTGACAGATGCACCAGATGCCACAGTGGCCGACATGCTGCAGGACGTCTACCACGTGGTCACGCTTAAGATCCAGCTGCACAGGTAAGAAACACACACAGGCACGTTGTGCTTCCACAAACACATGAATGTATAGATGTGCACCCATCCAAAATGTGTGTAGGTGTTCATACAACTTCTTTCTTTGTCACACATACACCAGTGTTGGATTGTTTTTATACATGTTGAGGAGCAGTTATACCTATTAATCCCTGCTTCCGACAGTCACACGCCTAACACGTACTGTGTGCCCAGAGGCGGGTGCCAATCTGCCGATGCCCTCCGCATGTTTGAGACTGAGAATAGCTTTATTACTCACTCACACAGACACACACAGACACACATCCACAACAGACTTTTCCCAAGAACTGGGAAAAACCCATTTGAAAACCAGAAATGTCCTCGCCCAGTGGTGTGATTGGTTTATTTGTCAGTTTAATCATTAAGTAACAGTAACACAGATACCAAAATCCTTGTTGTGTCTGCGCTAACAATTTAGCTCATACTGTGGTGAATGATTTACCTTTTGTGGCTGCTCTAAATTTAAAAACGCAAGTAATGTTATCTAGTGTGCATTTTTGAATTGAAGGTTTGCAAAAACTTAAACTAAATATGATAATAAAGTTTACAGTTTTTGAGCCAAGCACTGCTTTAGCTCTTTTCATAAATAAAGTGAATGTGGTGGGCAACTGGAGGGTGCACAGCCAAAAATGACTCTACAGCAGATGAATTCAAGGTTGTTCACCTGAAATAGATAAATAAACCTGGCTGCACTGGCTATTTTAAGTGAAATATATTTCTTCTGAATTTACATCGCATATAATAAAGAAGACTAACAAGCTAAAACCCTCTTACACTGAGTACTGCTCCCTGTCTTCTGCCATCACTCACCATATTGTCTGCTAAATGCTACTCTGTAGGTGTGAGGCTTCGTTGTATTTATACACACAGTGAGAGCATACAAGCATTTATAGACATGGACACAAACAGGCTCATATGTGCTCATAGACACAAGACACACACACACACACACTCACTCACACACGCACACAAACAGCCGAGTGGCGCTGGTGTGGAGGCTTGTGCCAGCTGCACGCTAACCCAGTGTTCTGCAACCCTCTGGAGAGCTGTTCCTACCCTTTTCCTACCTCACTCTGCCATCACACACACCCACACCCACCGCCACCCGCCTTCACCAATGAAGCGCACACACACACTGATGTGAACACATCCACCAGCCAGAACACAGAAGGCATGCTAGCCCTGAATGCATGGATAGCTGTCTTTCTCGACTACCCCTCTCTCTGTCTCTCCCTCCTTCCCTCCTCTTGTTCACTTCCTTCTCCCCAGAGGCTTTCTAGCTGCTGGAGCAGTTTAAGGTGTTCTGGAAAATCCATTGTTTGTGTGCGAGTGAGTGTGTGTGTGTGAGAGTGTGTGTGAGGCTGTGTGTTTTTCTTACAAGCAGATGTTAGCCTCGACCGTTGCATGCATCCTTTTCTGTTTCACTGTTATCTCCTTGCTCATAATGTTTCCAACACACCAACTGACAGATTTATGGAAACACACACACACACAGTAGACACTCATCGCCCATTGTTCAATCTCTCATTTCTCTCACTTGTCAAGTGTCAAGGCAGGTTTAACGAAAACTATTTCAGCGATACGTTGCAATGTGAAACACATCGAACACGTCTTACACACGTGACGTGCTATCCGAAGCAAACTGGACACTCTCACAGGAGCTCGGTTCAGTTGCTCCACACTCCCATCCACCATGTAAATACATTTCTCATTTTCAAAACCCAGAAACCAGAGTGTTTCTCAGGTAGGACTGAATCTCTGCCGTTAGCGGCTCCAGCACTACCTCACAGCAAAACAAATCTATTTGATATATAAATCTATTTTGATTTTGCTGCATATTGTTGTCAGTATTGTTATCGTTTTGTATTTGTTTTTTCCCCTTTTTCTCTCCCCACCCCACCATCCCTTCAATGCCCCCACCCCGACTCCCTCAGAGCCGTAACCATCTAGCTGGTAACACCTTAAATTGTTTTGCCGAGCACAACGAGCCAGGAAGGTAGAAGTAACACGAAATAATAGTCGCCACATGCAGCTGATGTATAATTCATGCATCAATCCAGCAGATGTGTTGTATAAAGTAATTAACTAATCAGAACAATCAGGAGAGAGAGAAAGAGAGAGAGAGAGGGAGAATATGAAAGAGGGGGAGAAAGCAAGGCAGGCAGAAAGAGAGAGAGAGAGCAATCTCCAGATGCATCTGCTTGATGCGCCAAATGAAATCTGTCTGTCTTGGAGGGGCGCTTGCAGCAGGAAAAACGAGCGGGGGCCCGTGTGTGTTCAGCTCTCTTTCTCTCTGGTTTCCTCTCTCTGTCTCTGCCGCTCTGTTTATCTGATTGTGCCAGTGATTTGGCCAATTCATCAATATATACTTTAAAGAGGGTTCCACTAATACTGCAACCCCATTTTACACATTTGTTTTGGGGGGAGTCATTTGTTGCCAGTTTGTAACAGAACACTTGATTAGTCCTGAAACGATTAGTTGAGTAATCGATGAGTTGACCGACAGAAAATTAACAACAATTTTGATAAACAATTAATTGCAGAAATCATTTATAAAGTAAAACATTGACTGGTTCTCTTTTTTCTCTTTGGGATTTTGACTGTTGTTTTGAGAAAACAAGCAATTTTAAGATGTCATTTTGGGCTCTGGGAACTTGTGATGGTTTTTTTTTCACTATTTTCTGACATTTTATGGACTAAACTGGCTTAAGGCAAACACTGAAAATGAACATCAGTTGCAACTCTGCATTTGGTGTCTTTTTACATCACCAAGTTGAGACACTACCAGCAAAACACTGTTTTTTTATGCACTGGACAGTTTTCAGATTTTACTTCCATAACATGTCTAATTCAGACTAGTTAAAAAAAAAAATGTCATCACAGGTATTGTCGTAAAGCTCTACAACATGTAGATAGTGGCTTCCATTAAAAATGTATGGAATTTTACAATACATATATTTAATGCCCTTTTTCTCAAAATGAGTTTTTTTCTCATACGCTGAGCCAGTAGCACTTACATACGCTAAACTATCCAGTTTTATTCTTATCTATATTCTGAAGGTTTTTACAGAGGGGTTTGTTCATATATCATTCATAGCCTGGTTTATATAACATTTTATTCCTAAAAACAAGGTGGAAATGGATTTTTTTATGGCTGTTCATGGTATTTTCTGAGTTATGGAGTGATAAAAAGAGATATCTAAAATCCCCTCTGTGAAAACCTTTGACTTTAATATGTCAACAAAATGAAACCTGAGCCTGGCTTTATCCAGGGTTCAGATTTCTGTTCTGGAAGTTCATGAAAATTAGTTCATATTTAATAAGACGATGACTCATTTGCGTTTTAAAACATAACATTTCAGAAAATCTGTAATACAAAAAATAAGTTTCATTGTGACATCTTTTCTAAATTCTTACCCTACTCACCTGTAGTGTCTTGCCTTAAACATATGTATATATGATTTACCATTTTTAATTAATCTTAGGAACAGGCTGTTATGCCAGATTGAGTCAAAAGCTTTTTTGAAATGAATGATGTAGGATGAGGATGCGCTGCAGTCAGGTGTAAAGGATGCTGCAGCGTAGCTTGCCCAAGTTGCTTCTCACACATGTACCATCATAATTTACAGTTTTACTTACAGATTTAAATATTGTTGTTAGAACCTTTTTGCTCCATATATGAAGGAAATATCCAACACTTACAGTCAGATTAAATTATCTAAATATTGTGAATTTGTGGCTTGTATACTCATTTCATTTAAGATACCATCAGGGCTTCTGACTTTCCTTTCTATCTCAGTCTTTACTCCATCTGAATTGTTTCTCATGCTCTCCCTGCACCCCTCTCCCTCCCCCCCCCCCCCACTCTGCATCCCTGTCTATCCCCTTCCTTCCCCTCCTTCTTCCCTCTTGCCTCTCCCTATCTCTCCATCCCTGTCCCCCCTGTCCCCCTCCACCCCACACCCCTGTGTGTCTCCTCTCTTTCTCCACAGTTGTCCTAAGCTGGAGGACCTGCCGCCCGAGCAATGGAGCCACTCTACAGTAAGAAACGCCCTCAAGGAGTTACTCAAAGACATGAATCAGAGCTCTCTGGCTAAAGAATGTCCCTTATCACAGGTGCTGAAGCCCAGTCTGCTTATTAACAAAAAAAAAAAAAAAAGACAAAAGCCCAAACCCACCCCCTTGCTCCCATACCACACAACAAAACAAACACCCCTATCGCCATCACCTCTGTCTTTTATCCTTTACTTATCAAATGCCCTGAGTTTGATCAAGTGGGAAGGAGAATCGGCATAGAAAATCCAAATCAATAGCTATTGTCGTTTGTTTGCCGCATGATTTTTTTGTTTCTTTTACCGCCCCCGACACACACACACACACACACACACACACACACACACACACACACACACACACACACACAGGGACTTGTATGCACCGCAGCCAAAAAGCAGAGGTGTTGTTGAACGTATGGTTATTGTTAGATAAACATTGGCCCAAACCCAGAACGATCTGGACTGTTTTTGTTCTTTTTCTCATTTAGTTCATTCTCAACATTTCATTGCATCAGGCGGGAGATATGTACATTCACGTGTTAGGTGTTATATTCTGTGTTTTTTGTCGGCTGGGAGGTTAGATAGAAAGCACTAGCTCCGATATTGTATTAACAGGCAGTGTAGTCAGTATATCATAGAGGCAGCTCTGGAGTGAATGGAATGAAACAGCAGTATATCTCTCACGGGGGCCAATAATGTGTGTATGTCTGAGCGTGTGTGTGTGTTTGTGCGCGAGGAGATATGTGTTCTTCTGTGTGTATTTGCTTGACTGTGTTTGTGAAACGTATATCAGCGCACAGGACGTATATGTGAAAGTGTTATTTGTGTTTTGCATGTGTGTATTGAGATCCAAGCTTGTGCGTAGGTGCCTTCAGTATGAAGCCAGCTCTCCTCCTAGGCCACCGTATGGTCACCTGGAGACCCTCATTTGCGCTGCGTGTCTGTGAGCGGCTGCTCTGTGTGTGTGTGTGATTGTGTGTTTAGCCGGGCATGAGCAGTGCGCTGATGATGTAAAGAGTCCCTGGGTGGCGTTCAGGCGGAGCCCAGCCCGGTCTGGTAATCACCCTGTTTACGGTCCATATGTGAAGACGGCTCAGAAGAGAGCACACGATAGCTCAGAGGATCTAACACGCAGACACACACACTCCCCCTCAGACACACATTCACTATTTTCACATACACACTAGTGTCAAATTAAACTGAAGATTGTTTCAGTTCTCCAGCGAGGATGAAAGATGGTCCTGAAAATAACTGAATCTGTTTCTTTCTTTCTTGTATGTATTTTATCAGCCAGTTTGGTCCTAAATTAAGATCTAAATGGTAGAAATGGTCTTGTGTTTACTCTCATGCAAGAGCTCTAGGCAGCCATTATAGATTTATGGTAGTTTCAGTCAAAATTGATTTTATATTTGTTCTATTTTGCCTGGACAGTTTTTATAAATTTCATTTTTTTTAATGTCAGCAAACTTCAAAATATTAATCCAGTTTGTAAGTTTTTAATGCAATTTAAAGAGAAATTGGCCGGTATGCTCAGTTGTTACTTCATACCCTGATGATCTGCTTGTATCAGTGTCTGCCTTGTTCAAACATGGCTGCCATGATGGTGTTTGACATCTGTTACTCTGTGGGGTTTCATGCGGCCTGCTACACCCATAGAGGGGTGGTTTGCGCCTCCTAAATCTAACTGGTTGTGGAGACTGGTTGTCATATTTGAGGGACGTCTGCACATTGCCTAAGTGCATGGGCTCCCTGCCCTGTGACTGACTCTTTGTCTGATGAGGAGGTGAGAAGCTGGGAAGCATTTTGCTGACCCTCTGGGTTTGAAATGTGAAATAAGTGGGAGGGGAAAGGGGTGTTGCAGGAGGGAACAGAGGATTGGCACCTTTTTAGGATTAGTGTTTCCTTGATATTCTGCAGCGTAATCCCAGATCGAAAAGAGAGGTTAACAGATGAGAGAATTACAGTGAGTGAGTGAAAGAGAATTAGCCCACCTCTGAACAGGGCTCTGAAGAGAGAGGGAGAGGAGGGGTAGTGGAGCAGAGAGGGGAGGGCGGTGGGGGGTTATTTTGTGAAATGCTGCTTTTGTCCGGCGCCTTGTCAAACATTTAGTTTCATTCTTTTGTAGTGGGGAGTCATGCTTTGTGTGTTTGGCCTACAAATTACACGAGGAAACTCAGAGAAAATGCATTCACTCATGCCCATTGTGATTCCGCTAGAGGAACAGATTTTGACCTGAACGCATATGAAGCATTAAAGATTCACAGTAAATAGCTTGGAGAAGCATTGCCAAAATAAAACTTCTCCTGATTCCGCCTCAGTCAGCCGACCAGGCTTATTATTTTTTTCTTAGGTTGCTACCAAGCTCAGCAACCCCTCCTTACCCATGTTCACAGAAACTATGGCAACAAACGAGATTCTCCCCACCTCACCCCACTCTTTCCCTTTGCCACCACCACCTCTTCTTGCCCACCCCCTGCTCACTCTCACTGGGCGGCCCCTGATGCACCAGCTGCTGCGTTGCGTAGCAGCAAATAGTCATCAAAATGCCATCTTTGCAGGCCTTCACCACCTCAGCTGCCATAGGCACAACCTGGTTTCCAGTGTATGTGTGTGCTTGCATGTGTGTATATACACGTGTGTGTGTGTGTTAGATTGAAGGAGAGGGGGGGTCACCCCACTTGAGGTGGATATGTGCCATAATTGAGCTGTGTTAGATGTTGGCGAGAGACAAGGCACAGTGTTGCAAATGGGATGTGCTTTTTCCCCAGCTGATTCAAGACATCAGGCTAAGTTGGAATGGGTGTGTGTCTGTGTGTTTAGGTGTGTATGCGTGTGTGTGTTAATCTACATGTGTGCATTTGTGTAACTGCAGCATTTGTGTTTGTCTGCGGGGGTTTTACTTGGTGTGTGTTTGCAATTGCCTGTGTGTGCAGCACACTTTAACGCTGGCAGCTGGGTGCCTACAGTACCTGCCTGCTGCACCGCTATTCTTTTACACACAAACACTCACACACACACACACACACACACACACTCGCTCGCTTTCTCCTCTCTCTCTCTCTCTCTCTCTCTCTCTCTCTTTCTCTCTCTCTCTCTCTCTCTCTCTCTCTCTCTCTCTCTCTCTC
>JBBMJY010000025.1:3814457-3832236 GCA_037833715.1 Toxotes lorentzi
TCTCTCTCTCTCTCTCTCTCTCTCTCTCTCTTTCTCTCTCTCTCTCTCTCTCTCTCTCTCTCTCTCTCTCTCTCTCTTCCTGTCTCCCATGATGGGGTGTAGAGTAGATGTTGGGGACCGATAGTCGCCCAGTGCCACTTCCTGGTCTTGCTGATAAGCTCTCTGTGCTGCAGATGGCTATCACTTAAAGGGTCCACACACATGCTCATGCACACACAGACACTCATACACGCTGGCACACACACATACACAGCCATGCTACCTGTTGACAAGCCCTAGCACAGTCCTCCTGCTGGCACCGCAGTGGCAGCAGAGACTCTGGTTATTTGCTTGATTTCACTTAGTGCAGATGCATGTGTGTGTGACAGAGCAGTGGGGAGAGCAAGAGAGAGAATAGGTGTGTGTGTGTGTGTGTGTGTGTGTGTATTGTTTCATTCACACATACACGCAGGGCCCCCTGTGAGAGGTAGAGTGATGTATTGAGGGAGAGGGCTGATTAATGAGGAGCGTTTATTAGAACATCTGTGTCAAAGATGGCGGAGAAAGAGGGAGCAAGGGAGAAAGAGAGAAAGATGGGAAGAGAGAGAGAGAGAAAGGCACACCATCTTCTGCAGATCTCTTGTTTGTTGCCTGGAGCTGCCTTAGCCCAGATATACTGTAAATAAAACATGCCAGGCTGGAGGAGAGGAGTTCATTATCCCCTTGACTTAAAGTAGAATTCTTCTTACTTTAAATATATGGTTTTCAGATGGATCTCTGGCTTGGGAGTTGGCTCTCAGAACCAGGTTAAAGTGGAATGTGTGGTTTGCTGCTTTACCAATCATCATCCCAAATATTCACTTTTTTTTCCAAGGCAGTAAATCAAAAGCAAAACCATTAATTCTGATTTGCACTGGGTTTTGCACGTCACGAGGAATAAACAGGAGTTAACATTTTAAAACCACAGAAGGCTGAACTTGCACTTGCTATTTCCTAATATTTGCATGAGTCCAAAAGAAGGAGCTGCTTCAAGCATAAGTGTTATGGCCCATTCTGACTTCTTATCCCCACCTGAACTCTATCAGGGTTTCCAATGAGTGAAAGTTTTTAACATACCTGTAAAAGCTTTGCTTTGCTATACCATGAAAGTCCACATGCAGACCTCTTCATCCTGTTTTTCATCATGACAGCATGGTTGGCATAAACTCACCTCCAGCTTCAGTCACCAGTGTGACTCCTGCCTCATTTTCTTATAGTTGACTCCACAAAAAATAAGCAGCTGAATGGGTATGACAAAAACAGGTACGGTGAGAGCCACGTTTAAACACACATTTAAATTGCTTAAATGTTTCAGTCAATCTTTTATGTAACTGTGTGTGTGCTGTTGGCCCCAAAAGTCCAATGGAAGTTTTTCATCCTGTAGTTTTTTGTAGTTGGAGCTGTCACATGAGGCTGGTTAGGATAGTGCTTTACTTTTACTTGAGTTCAACCTCGAGCAGATTCCTTCCTGCTACAGTTTGACAAAGGAAAATTGTGTCCATCTTGCTCCTTTTGGACCTGAATGAACTTTGTTTGTGTCAAGTTTTTGTTGTGGTCTGGTTGAACATGCGGTAGACTAAGGAGTGCTGTGTTGCTGTATGCAACATGTAAGATGCGTATAGCTGTAATAGAGAGGTCAGGAGTTCAGAGTTCAGTTAGATCGACTTTTGTGACAGCTGCCACCTTGTACCCTGTGTTTGTGCAGAGAAGCTGGAGCCAGAGAAGCAGAATCCTCGTGTACCAGTTCACTGTGCTCCCACCACCATGCTACTCTGCCAGAAGGTTCCCCTGCCATCCTCCAAGTGCATATATTATAGAAAATGATAAAGATGGCATACCTGTAATTTGAAAACAGATGGTTTGGTTCTTTTGAATATTTATAACAATCAAAAACAATTTCCCTGCACCAACCTCACTATTCGCCCGGAGGCCGGCAAGGTGTTAAAACATTCATTTTAATGAAACTGGAAGGGAAAAAAAACCTCTTTGTTTTTCTCAGGCGAAGGAAGATGGTTGAAGTAAATGTAGAGAGGGCAAAGAGTCGACTGTGAAGGGAGAGATGGGATCGCACATGCGGCGGAGAACGACATGCTCAGTGTGGCCCTCAATCTGCTTGAAGCTGTTGTCTTTCACAGATTGTATAAATAAAGAGCTGAAAAATAAAAGGGGTTTATCTGTTTACATCGCCTGACTCCCCAGATGCTGATATTCAATAAGCCGTTATCTTTGCTTTTGAAGGTAAATATCTTTCTTGCCACCTGCTCTTGATGTCAACAGACGTAGAACTCGGTTGACCTTATAATTTACCCACTCTGAAATAAAAAAAATGTTCAGACAAACTCAACGGCATTTGATAAAAAAGAACAGATAAAACCTTGTTTGATTTAATTTTTTTTACCTTCAGAGGACGAGATCGAAAATTTCTGCATGTCTGATACTTTTCAGTTATTTTCTTTATTTTTTTGGCCGGGTTTTACCATGTCCCTATCTTTTATTTGTTTTGACAAGCTACAGTGTTACTGCATGTTTCACAAGCTTTAATATTATGTCTGTATTTTCCACAATGAGAATCTAAAGTCCCTCTCTCATTCTCTCTCCCTCTCTCTCAATCAATCTCTCTCTTTCAGAGTATGATTTCCTCCATTGTGAACAGCACTTACTATGCAAATGTGTCGGCGGCGAAGTGTCAGGAATTTGGGCGCTGGTATAAACATTTCAAGAAGACAAAAGATATGATGGGTAAGCAAAACGGAGGGGCGCAAAGTATGGCGCTCACACTTTTGTCTCTTTGCACACACACACACAATCACGCACACACACATATATATATACACACTAGTCATCATTACAATATGTTCTCTAACCAGCCGTCTCTTTGTCTTCCTGCTGCTGCATGAAGCAGAAATACATTTTTATCTTGTTATCTAATAATTCAAGATTACTCCGTTGAACACAGTGTTATCTTTGATTTATCCGTTATTGCCTTAACTAGCACTAATGCTAGAGTCAAACTGAGGCCTCTAACTGTTTTATTTTTTGTTTGTGTGTGAGTATAACTCTTTAGTTTCCCATGAACAAAAAGCAGCGATGACTTCAACCGGCCACCGCCTAGTCTGAAATTCAATTAGATTGTCTTATCAACCCTCTAACAACGCATGCTTTATATTATCTAAAAAAAAAAAAAAAAAAATCCCCTTTGACCCGTCAGGAAATGAGGTTATATAATAGCAGTAGCACCCTTGCTGGAGATAGAATTCCAATATATTTTATGTCTTTTGATTAAGCAGAACACCACTCTGTTGCGAGGCTCATAATGCAGTTTAATGTTGAGATATTAGCTTTAACAATCTGTTGAACAATCTTTTTACTTTGCCAGTGTGCCGGTTCTTGCACGATGACACACGAGATATTATATCAAAATGTTTTCACAGCGTCCATGCAAATAGTGTTTTGTGATCACATCTTATCTGATGTTTTTTTTTCTTCTGTTTAAGTGGCAACATACGCTGGAACATTATTTACTTCAGACCTGCTGTACTTGTGTATTCTCTTGCATACTCCCACACATTTTCTGTCACAATTGTGTGTGTGTGTGTTTTTTTTTTTATTCTTTATCTGGTCTTATGTTCCTCAAAAGTGGAACTACTGCAGCTGCCAGCCCAGCCTTAGTGGTGCTGGTGTTTTAAATGTCATATTTCTGCTTAGATGGAGTGGGTGAGAAGTACTGTAGAAAACCTTAACCCTGTGTTTCTTTCCTCACAACTCTGCACTGTGTGCTGTGTGTTTGTGTGTGTACGTGTGTGTGCATGTGTGTGCATGTGTGCGCCCTGCCACGCGACTGTGCAGGCATGCGCCAACCCTCCCAGCTGGAGGGCTACCTGGGTACGTGTGTCCTCCGTGAGAGCCCGCGTGCCAATGCACTAGGTATGTTTCAACATGGGCACATACACAAACACACGCATGCACACAAACACACCATCCTTGGAGACTTACCCTAACCTTAATTATAACCACTAACCCCAGTATAACCACTTACCCCAGTTGTTACAACTCTAAACCAAACATTAAAAAAAAAAAAAAAATCTTAACTCTGAAATAATCTTGTGCTTCATTTTGTATGGAACATTAATACAAGAAGATAATTACACAATCAGCATGTGAGGAGGTACGTTCCTTCCTTAATTCCTAAACTGTATGCTCAGTGTTAAATGCCTGTTAATGCCCGGATCTGAATTATAATCTTAATCCCAAAACTCAAATAGCAGTTTAAAGTCACATTAAAACGAAAAATGACTCCTGCACTTTGTTAGCTCGTACTCCGTTTAGAATTTGGAACCAATCTTATTTTCACCTTTCTCATGTCAATGTATAATCTAACTTAAAAGAACACAAGTTTTGAACCATCCATCCTGATCACACCCTTATCATTACATCGTTTTGCAACCTAAATACTATTTCCCCTTGACTTAAAGAAGCATGAACTGCCCAACGGTTCATTTTAAATGTTTTCTCTCGGAGGATATCAGGTGCTGATAAGAGCAAAACCACAGTGTATACCTACACAGAGGCAGCGATAACATCTCAAGATGTGCTTACACACATTCACACAAACTCTTTGAGCCCACGTGTCATGTTAGCCAAACCTCAGACACAAAACCTTGGCACATGAGCCTCAGATGCCCACCACAGACCCGCGGTAACTCCCCCAACCTCAGTGTTCATGACAGGCTTCTGTCTACTGTATGTACATGGCCACACATGGCAGGAAGAGCAAGTGGTGGTGAATTGCCAAGTATGAAGGCTGGGAGACACAGTGCCATGGACATCCTTTTCTGCTTTGGCCACAGCGTCATATGTGACGCTGTATTTACTTCACCTCTCTGCATTTAGCAAGCAGTTTGAGCCTGAAGTCAAGGGGAATAAGTACCTGGTCACAGGTACTGGCAAGCTCCTCCGCTGCTCTGCCAGCTGAAGTGGTGTTACCGGCCGCCAGCGAGTGCAGCGTCGCTTCTTTTGACGTGGCAATGCTAGTGCTGGGACGCCAACACAGGAGAGGGAGTTAGGTCACTTTGTATGTCCCTCTCTCTCTCTCTCTCTCATTCCCTCTCTCTCTCTTTCTCTCGCTCACAGTCTCACACAAACACACACACACTCCCTCCCTCCCTCTGCCCACATCCCATTCCCATTGTGTGTTTAATCCAGGGCTCTTTTGTGGCAGGATTCCACACGAGGACTCCCGCTTCTGTGGCAGCCTTTTTCTCCCAGGGCCTGCCATGCTCTTCTGTCACCCCTTCTCTTTTCAATTTGCATGGAAATGCCTCCGTGTGCCTGTGTGCTTGTGTGTTGTGAGCATGCCCCCCAGCAGTCTGTGTGAGCAAGGATATGCACACACATACGCAAAAACACACACATTCACATGAGTGAATAGGCACGCCATACCATCAGAGCGAGGGAATGCCAGGGATTATGGGAAGAGATGTGATTATTACCAAGATTTTTTGTTTTGTCCCACCCCCCCAACCCCCCCATCATTTGTTTTCGACAAACGCTCAATAGACCCGTCTTGGCCGGGTGTTTTGTGCTTTCTGACAGTTAAGAAACAGGCAGCTCAAACACACGATTATTGTGGGTATTTTTGGAAAACATCCATACACTTAATCTTTCATCTGCTAAAAAATTCAGCTTGTTGAAGACCCCCCTTCTCCCTTGCCCATAACAGCAATTTACGCTTTTCACAATCTCATACGATGCTTTTCTGTGGAATGTGGAGGCCGTAGCACACTTCTAAGGTGTTAATGTTGCCATCCGTATGAATTCTCAAAGCTGCCCCCTCACTCACTCGCTCGGCACAGTGCATGCAAAAAGCCTCAGCATATGTGAATTCCTTAAAGATAGACAGAAACCTGAAAACATTCAGCTGCTCCAAATGCTCATTCACTTCGCTGTGGGTAGTACTTTGGATGTTAAATCATTGTTTTCATCCTCTAAACACATAATTTAAACCTGTCTTAAAATACTCCCTAGCAGCCATTATGGACTTAAAGCTTCCCAAAGCAAGAGATGCTGCAAAAATCTCTAAAATGGTATTAAATGACAGCGTGTAGCACCAGTTTTAGTACATTCAAACAAGGCCATATCCTCCAATGTACTCCTTCTGTCTCTGTTCACTGCTCCCTACATTTATATTTAGACCACCCTCCCCTAAAAATGTCATATTGGCTGGCTTGTGTTCCTTATTTTAGAATTAAGGATGTAAAGAGAGAATCAGATTCATCAGCGTTGCTTCTGCCTTTGTGGATACACACACACGCACACACACACACACGCATTAATCTTATACTTACACATACACACACTCTGTGGTCTCTCCAACTTTTTTTTTTTTTTCCACATGATGAGGCCACAGACGTTCTGAACTTAATTTCGATGGCATGGGTTGTGGAAGATGCAGGTCAAAGACAATGAAGCTCTTTTATCTGCGTTTCCATCTTTTCCTTTTTTTAACCAGTCGTTTGCTGATCATTGGAATGTTAGCTGACAGGCTAAGATTCACTCGAGGCTAAAGTTTGATCTCATACAGAGAAAATCTGTTCCATTTGTTCTGAGACAATGGCTAATAAACTGATGGTCATGATTTTGCAATTAAGGTTTAATTTTTTTCAGATTCTCCGGCCCTTGTAAATTTGTTTTTTTTCTCTTTTTTTACATCCTACACTCCAGTGTTTTCTTTGTGATGTTTAAGGTAGACCTGAAATCAAGAATTGACCCTGTCTTTTTTTCCTGTCTATATGTCCTCTCCTTCCTCATCTTTCTCACCTGTCCTCCAGCTGAGATGGACGGCCTGTCTGACCTCTCCCCACCTGGCTCCAACCACAACCACAATCACCTGGGCTTCTCGCAGCAGCAGCAGCCCATCCCCGGCAGCACAGCAGAGCAGACCCCCTCCTCACCAGTGCCGCCACTGCCTCACGCCCCGCCATCACACGGTGGCCAGACAGGAGGCCGGCAGCCGCAGCTCCCCGGTCTGCACCACCCGGGCCTGGTGTCCACGCCCATTAGCCCCCAGCTGGTCAACCAGCAGCTTGTGATGGCACAGATCCTCAACCAGCAGTATGCAGTGAACCGGCTGCTGGCGCAACAATCCCTGTCGCAGCAGTACCTCAACCACCCACCTGTCAACCGTACTTCCCACACCAAGCCCCTGGAGCCACAGGTGGCATCAAACACAGAGGTGTCCTCCGAGATTTACCAGTGGGTGAGGGACGAGCTGAAACGGGCTGGCATCTCACAGGCCGTCTTTGCCCGTGTGGCATTCAACAGAACCCAGGTGAGAAGGGAAGACAGATGGGATACAATAAAGCGACTTCTGTAACAAAAAAAACTAGAATTATTGTCAGTACTAAAAATTGCCATCTCCATTTTTATATCTTTATATCAGTTTGATTTTTAATTCCCCTTCATTCTCCTTTTGATGAAGAAGTTCTGGTTTGGCAGCAGTTTGAGAATGAGTGTTCAAGATTCAACCAAATTAGATCATAATTTGCAGGTCAGTGGAACAGATGTTTGTCATGAACTTTGAAAAACCAACAAGGGTAAATGCGGGAATTATTTCATGTACGTTGGTACTGGAATTGTATAATCATAGAAAGAATTTACTACATCCTTTCAGGTTGGTTGAAGATTTAATTTATTTTTTAATATAATTTAATTTTAATTTAATTTTTTATCTCTGATTTTATGGCCCGGTCTGACGCAGATATTCACAAGGTAATGAAACTTTTTAGTACAAACAGTGACTTTTAAAATCCCGTAAAAGGGGCACTTGAACTTCCTGGAAAACTACTGCTTCCTGGAAAACAGTGCGTGACACCATGCAGCAGCACCAAAGTTATAGGGTGTAACTAAAAAGTACAAAAATGTTCTCTTAAATGTTCTAACAAGTCCACTTTTGAGATCAAACTGCCTGTCTCTCCATCACTAACACTGGAAGTGTGTCCCTCACTGTCAAAGATTCCACACCAACGTCCTGTTTCAAAAGGAAATACATCACATTAAGGAACACTCCAGAGGTGCTAAATTACTCCTCGGTACTTAAAGACAGCTGGCAGCCTGCCATCTGAAAGACCCAGGCTCGGTCACGGCGTGCGTTCTGTCTCTGCCAAAATCTGTGGTTTCACTTCATAGTCAGAGGCCTCACACACATACCCACACGCACACACAGTGATAATGTCTTAAGATATACTGTGTGTATAAGAGGGGGATTGGAAGGAGGTGACAGCAAACCTCATTACGACTCCATTCGCTTTGAAGTTGCTGTGCATGAAAATGGAAAAAAAAAAAACAGAAACTGATAAGGATCTATTAGAATTAGAACGTGCAGCAACTCCCCCTAAAAAATAAATATGTGTGTGTGTGTGTTATGTGGTACAGTCAGACAGTGGAGTTTGCGTGCAGATGGGCAAGCTCCCACACAAACAGTCTTATCTGTGGCTGATAGGAGGAATTAGCCCAATGTGCCGTTGGAGAGTTTGCCTTTGGAGGATTATTTCTTAGCCGTGTATTTTTTCTACAAGCCTGTGTTAATAAAAAGAAAGGGGGGGGAGGGGGGGTGCTTCATGTGACAGCACATGAAGGTGCTGCTGTCAGCGTAGGAGGCGTTGGGGAGGAGCTGAGGTCGTTTTTTTGTTTGTTTTTTTGGGGGGTTTTTTTGGGGGTAAGGAAACTGATTGACTGAAGAGATAGACGGCATGGGCTGATGGTGAAGAATGATAAGCATGCACACGCTGAAGAATGTAGACACCGACAGACAGACACACAGTAAAAACATAAAAGAGATATGCCACGAAACCATGAATACTTGTGTACATCAAGTGCATAGTCTCTACCATAAAAAACGTCACTCTGAGCCTGACTGCGTATCTGTCCACACTTGTCTGGATACCTCAGGCCTATGCCTGAGGTATCCAGACAAACAGGTAGATTTAAGCATGATACATATAGTTTCTTACATTTTAATAGTCAGACAAATGACACCAAGCTGCATATTTGCAGCTTTACTCATTTCCCAAGAGGATTTGCATGTTCAAAAAAATAGATAAATAAAAATAAAATCATGAGCATGTTTTCTCCATCACCTTGTTTTATTACCAAATCACACCTATTGATGGTGAGAGAAGCAGAGCGATGGTTTGCACAGTGTGTGGCCAAGAGCTGATGAAAAGGCCCAATCACAAGTCTCTGATAATGGAGTCATCGCCGTCTCATAATGATGGAATTGAGCGCTATTGAAAAGTAAACAGAGGATACACTGATTGCCCGCCGTACAAGACTTTCGCATTTCAGGCGAGTAGCTGCGGCTCTTATCCAAAGCAACATACGGCTCCAAGAATATGTCCAAGATCTGCAAAATTACATCAGCCAAGTGTAGTGAGTTCAGAGGCCACACAAAAGTTTCAATGAAGTATTTTTGTCCTCCAATAATGATCACTGATGAAGTACTATGAACAGAATTTTTTTTTTTTTTACTTCAAGACAAAAGCGCTGTAGAGTCTTGAGGACTTTGAGGAGGAGAGAACACAAAGTTTTCTTTGATTAAATGATTGTAGAACATTAATGTTGGAAGGTTGAGAGTGACTTATAAAGGAAAGTAGGTACACAGGAAAAGCCTGTGACTCCACCTGCCTCTACAGAAACACTTTGTGGACTTAGTGGGTGTAAGACAGAGTCTTAGAGATTAGAGTCTTCATTTCCACTCGCGCCTCTCTTTTGCTGTCTTTTTGAATGATCCTGTAATGTGATTATTCTTCTTCCTGCTTGGCTCTCTGACCCCCACCACTCAGCTTTTTCACTCTCTGAGAGCTCTGGTCTCTCTCTTCCCCAATTTTTTTTTCATTTTCTGTCATTCTCCCTCTACTGCACCATCACCTCCTCTCCATCTCACAACTCTCTTTGGTTTCTCCCACTCACGCAGGGCTTGCTGTCAGAGATCCTACGTAAGGAGGAAGACCCTAAAACAGCATCCCAGTCACTGCTGGTCAACCTGCGCGCCATGCAGAACTTCCTGCAACTGCCAGAGGCCGAGCGTGACCGCATCTATCAGGAGGAGAGAGAGCGCAGCCTGACAGCCGCCTCTGCAATGGGCTCCGCTCCACTCATCAGCACTCCACCCAGCCGACCTGTACAGGTACCAGATGTTTTATACCTCTCTGTGCATGTTTCACTGTGGTTACTTTGCATTTACATCCAGATAACATTTAGTTATATGGGATGTTGCTATGTAGGATGTAATTAGTAGACCTGAGTCTTACTTTTAGTTTTACAAACATTCCTTTGAGGCAGAGCTCGTCCGTACAGTACAAATTGGAATAAACTTAATGCCCAACGATGTTTGTTCATAATATCGTTAGAATATAAAAGGCAGCGGCTGAAGGATTTATACTTCTCCATCAAGGTTTTCTGGTGGTGCTGCTGTAGATGCCTAGAGCATAGGAACTGAAGCCTCTTAAGGCTTCTTAATAGTTGGATTGTTGAAATTCAAAGTGCTGAGACTCAAATTTAATAGACGATCGAACGCATCAGTTTATTCCTAGTTTAGAAAACGTGCAAGTGGAACAACAGTGGCTACATCAATACATCATATAACAACATATGTCAGTAGATCCAGTACTGTGAACTGCAGAGCTGTCCATTTCAAGATAAGTAAAATTTGTACTGTACAAACACAGACACGCTCATGCTTTCATTAGCTCACTGTTTACGTGTGACACAACAGCACGTATGCATACAAGCACCACCCTGTCACACTGTTTTGTTACACGCCTCACATTCCCTTGCATTGTATCAGGCTGCAACCTATCTGGAAGCATGTGGAATAAATAAAGCCAATTCATTCTGTCAACGTGCACACAAGAGAACATACTTTACATTCTCCCTGCATGTAAATGAGTTCTACATCATCCCCGCCCTCACCACACAGGTGAGAATGGTGCACAAATGATGGATAATTTTTTGTGCTAATTTTGACCTTTTACCATGCATTAGGCAGCATTAACAGCCCTCCCATTTCAAAAATAAAGCTCACTCAGTGATGACAAGCTCTGTAAAAGATCAAACATCATTTAGTCAGTCCCTCTTTCAAAACAACTGCATACCACAGCACAACTTTGTACCCTCACTGCAAATCTGACTCCCTCATTTGAAAGGTATGTAGCAACTTTCTACCACTTAAGCCCATTTGAAGTGCGGTGAGCTGCATCTAGGAGGTGAGAGGGGTGGACAAAGGCCTCCTCTGTCCTGTCCTCAGCAAAGATTTGGCTTTTATTTAGGTGAGAAGGATAGAAAGACAGAGGCACAGGCCCACCCAACTCCAAAATGGAGGCTCCCCTGCAGTTGTTGTCCTTACAAAACTAAAAGGAAAGAGTGTAATTCACAAGCAGCGGTGCTGAACTTAGCAGGACCACTTTGCAGTTCACAGCTCATCTTTACAATCAGAGGTTGTGTTAGTGCACGACAGAGATTCAAAGATTCAGAGTGGAGCTGTGCACAGGAATGGGGAAAAAGAGAGATGTTTTTCTAACTAACCCAGTGTTAATGTTTTCATTAACAATCCAGGAGATCAGGTGACTTACAGATCCACTTCCGTACAAAATAAATGTACAAAAGGCCTTTTAGCATATCTGAGACCAGCTTACAGATTTGAACGGATAGCTAACAAAACAGAAATAGGTTTTGAAGCTGAACAATAAACAGTACTACATGGCTTACAATCTGCAGCTATTTCAAACATAATCAAAAATTCAAAGCCTCTGGTTTGTGTTTTTTTATTTTCACATCACTCAGAACACTGTTGGCACATAAGTACAATATCTTGAGGCCTAATATACTTCACCTGTATGACTAATCCATTAACATTTATCATGTAGACCTGTTCCTACACAAGGCAGTTCTCACACTCACTCCCACAAACACACACGTTTGCACACTCATACACCTGGCCATCTGCCAGCCTCTCCTATGGAGCAATGCGGTGTGAATTTAAGCACATAAATCAGCCAGGGTGGCAATTGAGCCAGAGACAGAGGAGGGTTTTTATTGGCCTCATAAAAACAGATGCAGAGGTATGTTTCTCTCACATGTACTGATGGGTCGGCTCAACTCCCCCAAAGCCAGTTAGTGCACGTCCCGGCCTTAACAATTAGCTTGACATGGTAACCTACTGCTCAGACTGACAAGCCCAATGTTGGGCTGTCGTAAAACAGGATGAAAGGCCCAGAAATGCTCTGACATTCCAGTTTACACCACAAATTTTAGGATTATGTGATTGTTTTTAACACAAAAAGGAGGCCTGTATCAGGTGTCTAGACAAATACTTGAATATATATTTTTTTTGATCACAGGCTTGATCATGAGTTAGTAGCTGTTGGTGTTATTATGGTTTATTTGCATACCATGTACTTGTACTCATACCCAAGCCCGAAGACGTCTCCTTTCTAAAGGGCTCGTATGGAATGATTCATATGGTAATGGTTCTTGGGTAATGCTTTTATTAGGATACTTGTTAACTTGTCAAAGGATTTTTGTCAAGATGCAACAAGCCATTGAATGAAGATGATTTGATTTGACTTGCATTTATTTTTTAATCACCAGCTTGAACAGTAGAATAATAACATTTCATACAACACATCTAAGTGTTTTTAAGCAAAGTGATGCTGGTGCTATCCACGGGTGTAATCTACATGGGTATGTGGATGCTTGTGTTTAGCCAGATTCCCTTTACTTTTCCTTGTGTGAGCCTGAACAAATATGGTTGTGTTGTGTTCCCGACACTGCAGCCCCGGAGGGAAGACTGTAACAGCGTAAGGCCTGAGGACTGGAATCCCCGAATCCCCGTGGGCATTTCCCCTGTGAGCAAATAACTCCACCCCTTCACCACTCCACCACCACCACCGATCTGAACTCTCACAGTTTTGTAAACCATATACATTCTAGAGCTTATCATCTCTTAACATGTAACTCTGTGTGCTGTTTCAGTATTTACATGTGTGTGAAGCAGGAAACATTAATAGAGGCAACGTGAATTTATCTTTGAAGTACAAGGCTAATATTTGCATTTTGATCAGTTTTCATTTGAAATATTGTCAAAGACACATATATAAAACAGCAATGACACATTCTGACAAAGCTTTATATTTTAATTACATCTGATGTTGACAACTAGACTTTGGTTGAATAGCGTTTTTGTTTGTGTATGGTTAAGCCTACTTTGGTAAAGAGAAATCTTGTTGCTCAGTTACACAACATGTACACATATGAAGTATTTAGTATTCCAGCTGTCACACGTGACAGGTAAAGTACAGTGATCCAGTCATTGCACACAACCAAAAAACCATCACATACAAAGGAGAATTAAATTTCTGACAAAGTATTAGAGAAAATATTCTGAATTTTGTATAGCGTGTTTTTTGTTTTCTTCATTTTCACTCTTTTAACAGGTGAAACCGTCGCCTCTGCCTAGCGAGTGGAACGGCAAGACAGAGAGCTGCATCCTCAACATCAACTCCACCATCTACGATGAGATCCAGCAAGAAATGAAGAGGGCCAAAGTTTCCCAGGCTCTGTTTGCTAAGGTGGCCGCCTCCAAGAGCCAGGTACCCAGACACACAAAGAATACCTCAGTTAAAAAACGAAAGGAGAAAGGTCTGCTGCAAACCCAAAGTCATGATGCAATGATATCGGCTGTATAAAACCCTTTTTTGGTGTTTTCAGTCATCAGCTTTTCAGTCAGAAAAACCCAGTTGACCATTTTAGTTCAAGGTCCTGCTACATGCACAATGAATAGAGAATCTTTTTTCATCACTGAAGTTTAAAAAATCATGAACCACCTTTATTCAGCATCCAAAATCTAATCTAATCTTGACCTGAGGAGCATTTAGTCACTTGATGTATTGCTACACACGCACTGACACACATCATTCTATAACAAAAACATTGAAAAGATGATAAAATTTTCAATAATAAATGTACATTACATCATACATTCATACAGTTAGAGGAAAAGAAGTCGAAATCTGTCCAAGATGAAACAGAACTCAGCCTCAGTGCATGACTGCGGTGATTTATCGACATAATGACACATGTCTTCTTTATTGTGGGTTTGGAGTTTAGCAGTCGACACTGTTTCAACACCAAACAAACCTGTTTATATTAGCTCCGCTCACTAAGGCAATGGGGGCCCCTGTTATCCTCTCCCAGAGAGAGGAAAGCTCACACAATACAAGCTTGTGTGTGTTGGAAACAGGGGAAAAAGAGAAAACACACCACCAGTTTAACTCTTTATTAAAAGCAATTAAAAAATGTAGCACTAAGGAGTTATTATTAAAGGTTTTCATGTGTCTGTCGGAGGCAGAGTTGGGAAGATTTCCACAATTGTGCTTGATGAAGAAGATGGGGGGGGGATAGATCACCAAGGGCGGAATAATCTGGAAATATCTGCAAAGGCTTTATTTTTTTCTTGCTGATTAGGATGATTATACCCTCAGATAGCTTTGTTTTACCAAATTGCAGTTTGATGCACAAACCACTGTTTTTGTTAAGGAGTTCAAAGACTCCTTGGAAGGATGGAGAAAGAGAAAGGGGGAGAGTGAGGCGGTCGCAGTATTAACTCGAACCTGTCTCTTCTCAAATGAAGGCTTGTCTGGGAACAGGTTTTCCACCGTGCCTTCTCCACCTCCCTCCCATCTTTCTGTCTTGCCCCTCTACCTCTCTCGTTCCCTCGATTTCTGCCTCTCTTTCACGTTCCATTCATGGCAGGCGGGTGTGAATGTGAATTGAGCAGCAGATAAGAAGTGTGCTAATTATGCCTATGAAAGGGGGCCTGGGAGAGCACTTATCTCTGGCTCCATCTCGTAATGGGCGCTCCCCGGGCAGCTGGTCTCCCCCCTTACTACCCAGCCGGCATTGCCACATCTACCAGCGCTGCCAGGCCAGTGGCTGCTCCTCCCCATCAGGACCCCTGAACCCTGAAAATCAGAGTCTAGCACCCAGTTTTCAGTTGCTGTTTCCTCAGAAATCTTCTAAAATCCAGCACTGGCCTATTTTCTTTTTTATTTTAAGTGGGACAAGACTGTAGTTTTACTTATTCAGTTTTATGCTGTGGCCAGAGAATTGTATAGTGTTTTTTATTTTACTCCCCATTATTCACACTAAGATGGGTGGAAATGTCTGTTCCTTCAGTGTTGTGTTGTTTGCCCCTTACATACATAGTTTGTTGACAGCAATAAAACTGAAACGATTTGTCAAATAATTGACAGAAAGTTAATTGGAAGCTATTTTTCTAATTAGTTAGTCGCTTTTCAAACAAAAATTCTAGTCCGAACTTCTTAAATGTGAGTATTAGCTGCTTTTTTTTCATTGTAAACTGGATACGTTTGGGTTTTGGACTGTTTGTCAAACAAAACGAGCAGTTTGAAAATGTCACTTTGGGCTCTGACAAACTGCGATTGACATTTTTCACAGTGTTTGCACTTTTCATTGACAAATCAATTACATGAGAAAATAAGTGGCAGAGTCAATAATGAAAATAATTATTAGTTGCAGACCTAGAAGCTGCATGAGTTTCAGGAAGGTAAAAATAGAGAGATTCAGATACACTATATATTGCTGCTCAGGTTAACTACTAAATTCTGCTTATTAACTTATTCTGAAAGACATTGTTGGTGCTGGCACTAAAGAAATGATCACTTCATATGACTAGAGAACAGTGTCAGTGAAAGGAAATTTTTGCACATAAGTGTTAATTGTTCATGAGCTCATTATAGTTTGAATCTATCTGCAAGGAAGAATAGCAAAAAGGTATATTTAAATGAAATGTTCAACATTGTCACGAAAGCTCAGGTCCATAGAGGGCTGCAGCCTTGCAGGAAGAAAATAACCACTATCCAAGCCTTGGGTAGAGCACCATGCCAGCAGAGCCTGCTGGTACTGAGCTTGAGAGTTCAGCGTGTATGTGGTTGGTGATGAGGATGGAGGATGGGCTGGACTGGCAGGATGCCCATATGGGGTCCAGGAAAATAATTGTGGGGGGAGGGTGGGGAAGAGGCCTCATCACGGAGGCTGGCGCTGTCCTGTCAGCTTGGTGTGCAGTGCAACCTCTGCCTCTTCAGCTCAGCTTAGGATTTCCCAGCATGCTTACGCAAGCACAGGATCAGGTGATCGGGATCCGTTGGTATCCGTCCCATATGTGTGTGTGGGTGTGTGTGCATCACATTGTGTTTCTTGTTGTATTTAGCGTTTGTGTATAGCATATTTGCCTCATTCACAGAGAGACAGATTATACGGCTTAGAAAGCTGATGGAGAACTGAGAAGAGAGAAACAAGATAGATGTGGAGCTGAAGGAGGTCACTGGCAGCAGTGGTCCCCCGGGGTAGAAAAGAAGCAAACAGGAGTTAACTGATTGGTATATGCTCCACTGAGTGTATACTTAGGTGTGTGTATACACTATATATAGATGAGTGTTTGTGTGTGTTCTTTTCTGCGCATCAAATACAGGTTTATGTGCAGGCACATTTGAATGTGTGTGTTTGTGTCTGCTGGTGCGTATGTATGTTTGAGGGGGTCCTGGAACGTAGCCATCCTGTCCTCTCTTAGGGCTCATAACCACAGCAGGCCTCTGCCAGCCTTTAACTGCCCCACGTCCTACCCCAACCCCGCCTCTCACATAGTCAATGTTGCATTTCAATCACACTTTTACTGCCACATATTCAGAGTAGTAACTATAGAGCAGTGACTGATTCTCGTTCTGATTTATTAGTACACACAGTACATGTTCTCTTTGATAAAATCAGAATCATTATTCATGCTCCATTCCTCAATGATTCAAACTGATCGAATGCTCCAAGAATGCTCCATCTCCATTTAGCTTCAGGAGATGTCAGACTTGGAGAAAACAACTGCATGCTACTGGTCTGGATCCAGCAATGTCACTGCCAGAAGTAGCTATATTCGCCAAACGCCCCATTTCATTTTAGCCGGCAGAGGTGCAGCCTATGATCTGGATAGCCTGGAGTTAATGTCAATATTATTAACTGGCTCAGTAGGACTAGAGTGCTATCTAGCAAGCTAGTGTGCCTTCTTCTCATTCGCGTTAATAGGGGAGGCTTGCTGTGTTGGCTAGCCTGGCAGAGAGGGCGGCTAATGTTCAGTTGAGCGATGGGAGGTTAGCTGGGGATGGGGTGGAGCGGCTTGGGGGCATTCCTTTGACACAACTTTTATGTCTAAACATCCCCGACACTTCCTGAGAGGAATTGCGCAAACGGATGGAATCAGAGTCCCTGCTGTCATAAAACAAGCACCCTGGGAGCCCTGCGCACCACGGGGCTCAAAGCCCTCCGACTCCTCAATGACCAGTAGAGTACAGAACGCAGTCACTGCCACCAACACTGCCCTCCCTCCCCATGTTTCTTTCTCTCTCTGTCTCTCTCTCTCGCTCATTCTCCCCTGGAAGAGGCTACGCTAATTAGCCAGGCTCTAATGAGACAGAATGGCACTGATCTGGTCCGCCGCTGCGCCACCGGGGGGGCCAGGCGGGGGGGCTGGTGCAGTAGGGGAGAGCGCCGGGGGGGGGGGAGAGTTGGTGTATGCCATCTGTCACCCTGCACCCGCCTGGCACGGCAATCCCTGGAGTGGAGGGTGTGGGGAGTGGTGATGGTGGAGTGGGGGGGGGGGGGGGGGGGGGGGGGGGGGGAGTTCCCCGTTGAGTTGGGA
>JBBMJY010000025.1:3832336-3854836 GCA_037833715.1 Toxotes lorentzi
CCCCCCCCCCCCCCCCCCCCCCCCCCCCCCCCCCCCCCCCCCCCCCCCCCCCCCCCCCCCCCCCCCCCCCCCACAGTCATTGCCTCGTTGGTCTGGAGAGGTGGGGGAGTGGGTGGAGGTGGGTGGGGACACTGATATGAGTAGGAAGGGAGGGTGACAGAATAACTGGAACTGTTTCCTTCATGTCTCGAAATTGAATAATTTCCTGTTAGGAGTGGAATCTGGTTAGTGGTCGTACATGTTTCTTAGGGGCTTGAATGCTTTGCTTAGTTTTGATCTCAGATATTTAGCACCCACCCAGCCATACCAAATCAACGGCGCACACACACACACAGAACACACACATATTGCCTGTATCACTCTGCTCCATTCAATGGCTGCTTAACAAGAGGGGCAGATGGCTGACCTTTTGGGTGTCTGTTTCTAGATTGTGACCGTTCAGAGGTCTGTTTCTGAGGAGCCACTTGGGGTCACTAGGTTAGAAGTCGTGTTTTGCATGAAGAGTTGTGCACAAATGGTGTTAAACGACATCCTGGGATGGTAAAATTGATACAGTGAAGGTTTTTATCAGATGCTTTTTAATGTGTTGGAGCTGTGTGTTCCGCTGCACAATGAAATTTTGCACCACTTCTCATAAGTTTTAATTTCTGTGCTATGGCAGGGTGGGCATCAAGCCGTCTTCATTTTTTTTGTTTGTGGACTCACAGTTCACCACACCACTCTCTCCCTCAAATTAGGCAAATCAGAGCAAGCATATCACAACCCCTTGGGATCTAAAAGGGCCGTGACTGTTTATTAATTGATTTATTTATTTATCTCCTGTGCCTGCTTGGTTATTAGGTTGCCATGGGAAACAGGCTAGGCCAGATCCTCTCTATTATTAAAGACACAATTTCTTGAACTGGAGACCCAGCTGTCTGAATAATTAATTTAGCGAATGAATTATCTTGCAAACAGTTAAGTCTTCCCCTCCCTCTGAAATGAGCCCTTCTCTTATTGTTTAATGGACAGTGGAATTCCCACCAGCCTGTTTTCTCTCCACTGCCTGTTTCATCGAACCCTCCTCCTCTTAGCAGGAGCGTGGTGTCTCACTGAGCATGCCCAGAGCACTTTGTGTCTCTCCTGCCATCTCTCTCACTTACGCCTTACATGCCACCTCTCACCTTATCTGTCTCCAATTGCAGAGCTCACTCTCTCCCCTTCGCCTACCTCCTACCCTGCAGTCCAAACTAGGATTCTGCCCTGACTGCCAGGACTCCAAATTATGTGACAAATCTTTTCTGCTGCGGAGCAGGTGTTTACTAGTTAACTGAACTAGCACTTCTTGAATAGGTCACTAGCCCCATCTCAGTGAATGGGTCCCCGGACCAGTCTGTATTCTTCTAGCAGTGTGCCTAACCTAGTAGTCCTTGCATTTTGCTAGCTTGTTAGCAGATGGTACCCTTGTCCCAGTGACAGGCAGAGTATTTTGCTAGTGCTTTCTTTCCTACAAATGTTAGCTAGCTAACCCTCTCCCACTGTCTCCACTTCTCCTGACAGACCACACAGGGCTTGTTCTGAGGCCCATTCTCGCTAATCTGATCAGGCAGGCAAATACGCCGGGAAAAGCGCTTTAATGATCCCCCTAATTACCTCAAGTCAATACCAACTGTATTATTAGACTCGGGGAAAATATTCCATTAGGGTGCCCCCCGTGGGAGTCCCCCCTGTGCGCGCTGATGTCACGCGCTGCGCGCCCCCTACGCTTGTAATTAATTTTATTTACACACGCAGGAATGCACAAGGTCGCACCTGCAGCCCGGAGCCGCCCGACTCGGCCCGCCTAATCAGATCTGTCATAATTACCATTCTGCATGCTTCTGACACACGCCGGGAAATATTTCAATTTAACTACAGCCACTAGCTCCGGCAGATGCAGTCTGAGAGAGAGAGTGAGTGTGTCTGTGTGAGTGTGTGTGCATACAGGAGTGTGTGTGAGTGAGGGGGAATTGCATGGGGAGATATTAGGACCTATCCAAGTGCTCATGCTGGTGCTTGTGTGCACTTGGTTTGCTAGCATTATTTGTTCTCCCACTGTCTTTCACAATCCTCTTCTCTCTGCCCTTATCTCTCTCTCTGTAAGGAGGTCCGCCTCTCCATCCACATCACTCTGACTCCATCATATTCTTCAGTCACTATTTATACAATATACTGCATAAACTGGGCTTGAAGAAGGGCACATAAGCTGCCTTTTTACCCATGTACAGAGAGACATTTGAGATTTCGTGTTTACTTTGTTGCCACTTAGGTAAATATTCTAGTTCAAGATAAATTTCCAAGTTGAACAAGACACACAGCTATAGTACTGAGTAAACAACTGCATATGAAGACTTTTATTTCAAAACTTTTTGGTGGGTTGAACATTTGTTCGGTTTCATTAGTATCTGAAGCAAACTTGTAGGCCAATTAAGAACACTTATTTAGCTGACATAGACAATTTGCAGGTTCTCCGCTATTTCAATCCCTAATTCAATAAGATCAGTCGTGATTTATCAGCTTAATTATGCTTTGATATTAGCAATTAAACCCCAGCTTTGAATTAAATCTCAATCAAGCCCTTATAATTGATGGAATCAGACTCCACGTAGGTGCTTTCTGTGTTTGTAATGTTGCTGCCGTTGTTGTTTATTTCTAGTTCATCTTCAGTGTGTTTGTTGTCTTCTGTGCATTCATCCTCCATCTGCCTCAGCAGTATCGAAAGAAAAGATTATAAACTAGAGGTAAATTTGTGGTGGGAGAACAGTGTTTGAACACCCTGTGTAGCTGTGCAGACGGTGCTGTACCCAAATATCAGCCCACCACCAGGCTAAACTAGATTATGGTGCAATTTCAACAATACTAATATTTGATACAAAGAGGCATATGTACTGTAGCATCATCAGTGACTCGATTTTCAGCCATTTTGTACACATACACAATCTCAAGTGCTTTACTGGACAGAGACAACAAATTTTTTTTATTTTTTTCAATTTCAGTTTTTTTTTTAGTACTGTGGACAGTGTAGATATGTAAATTAGATGTGTTCTCATGTCTCTTAATTACTGAATCCAACACGTGTGGTTGCACTGAGGAACTCCCAGGTTTTATTATTGTTGCTGTGTTGTTTGTATTTGTGTGAGAAGAAGAACTTGAAAAAGAAAAAAAATGTAACCACACAGATGTTTAATGTGCTCCATTCTAGATGGACTGGTCATTTGCCTTTGGTTATTCTTTATGCTCCATCTGCCTCTGTTTGGTTGCTTAGAAATTCCCTGCACACTTTATTGGTTCGCGGGGCATGACGTAAACTGCCACACAGAACTGGTTGGTATTGTTTCTGGGAGCAAGTGCTGACACAGAGAGGGCCATTTCCTGCACAGTCATGCCTTGCCTCCACAATGTGTGTCGTGTTAGCTGTCAATCTGTTATTGTCAGCTTGCTTATTGTATCTGCAGAGGTCGCGACCCCTCTTCAGAAAATGTTCACTGTTTGGCTAAGACTTCTCCATGTCGCAGCTCGAATAGAGATTAATTGTTTGGCATGTATAATTCAGACTGGCAAATTTCTCTCCTAAAGCTCAGTCACTGATATCCTCACAAAAGAGGATAGTGACACAATCTGGCAACAACAATCTGGAAAGCATCCACTCTGACAAGACATCAGAGTCATATCAACATGATTTAATAATAGAAAAGATTTTTTTTAAAGGCAAGTTTCAAATGATTTAGATGACTCAGTTTTTAATCCTCAAAACCTTTCCCTAAGAGAGGTGCAGCTTCATGATTTGTACATACAAGAGCTAGAAATTTCATCATCCATTTCTGTGGTCGCAAATCCAACCATCCGTAGGGCCTGTCATTTAAAAAAGATGTCCGTTTGATCCATCTGTTTTGTAGTCTGCCTCCTTGTAAATGCTCAGGACCAGCGTGTGAATTGGAATCATATGGTGAGGTTATGAAAAATGATGCAGAAGTAAATAAAAATGTTGCTAACAATAAATTCAACTCTTTGATCACCATATGGTGAACAGCCTTAGATACAGTGCAAACAAAGTGGAATATTTTTAGAAAAATGTTAATTTCCTTTATCTGTAACTAATTCATTTTTTTCATAGCCATGTGAAATATTTAATGTCTTCATTCCATCTGTTGTGTTGCGTGTTCTTTTCCGTTGTTGATGTCCAGTCTTGTTTTTGATGGTGGAAATGGTTTGAGAGGTGAGCTTTTTGCAGGAGGGTCACTAGTTTGAATCTGCAGAATTGATGGAAATGAGTAAAGGTTTGTTTTTTTCGACAGCACAGAGTCGTTTCAGAGGCTCTGTAGCATTGACACGATCCTCGTCAAAAACGTAAGCCTCTGTCAGGACATGGAGTCCATGTAGACACCATATTTAAAGTACAACGTGGAGCATGTTGATAAAAGGTTCAGTAATCTTCTTTTCAGTAACGCTAGATAAATTAGTATTTTGTTGTCTAGCAAAGCCATTTCCATTGCTAACCATCTCCTCACTGTGCTCCAAGTGAATGAAAGAATGCAAACCTGATTACTTTGGGTATTTAATGAATGCACAGTTCAGTAATCTTTCCTGTGCCGAGACAAATTTGCGTTTTAGGATCTCACTAGAAGTCATTTCTAGTGGAAACCTCACCGTGATCATTCGTATCACATAGTGAATGAAAGAATTTAAACACGATTACTTTGGATATATAATGTATGCACAGCTTAACCTTACACATTCATGTGGTGTTGCGGTGGTGCTACGATAATCAATGGTTTTAATTCCGCGTTGCACCATAAAATAATTCCTTCCCCTGAAGCACGGATGCTCGGTCCACCAGAACACCTCCACAGAGGAGCATAAATTTGGATTAATGTTTGTTAATAGTCTCCGTAGACTTTTTGGGGAGTTTGGGCTTTTGCTCATCTGACCCATTATCTGCACAAAGACAACTGAATAAAGACACTAACAGACAAATAAACACAACTTTGTGGTGTAATGGTTGCTTTGTTAGCAGGGTACAATGCGTTTTTCACTTTTTTTTTTGTTTTGTTTTGTTGTTTTGGACATCATTGCCATCATTCCAGTTGCCAATGCAGTTCAATTAGGCCACTGACCCCATTTCCATTGCCCTATCTTCCTTACAGTATGCCAAAGACAATTTGTACAGTCACTCATAGCTGTTGTGTTTGCATATAAAGACTTATGCTCCCCCCCAAAAATCTGGCCCTGAATTGTGCAGTCAATTATTGCTTATTGTTGCGGGAGAATCGCATATGCCCGAGCATCAGGAACATTTCAAGACTCCACCGTCGTCAGCAGATGGGCGTCCACCATGGCGTAATGTATTTACAACGCAGCACACGTTTCCTTGTGGGGTGAATGTGCACGTGCAGCCGCTGGTTTGGCTTGCCCAGGGAGGAGAAACAGGTTAGAACATTCCGTGTTATCAGCTGCATTTATCTGCATAGTGTTGTCTGCCAGTGCTGGGACTCTGCCAGGTTCAAGGAGGAGGAAAGACAATAATGCATTGTCTCCCCTCTACTTTTAGTTCTTTCCCTTGTTCAGACAGAGGAGAGGTTTGTCTGGTTGCCCCCGAATCAGCTCTGTCTTCCAAACAGTCAGCCACAACAATGGCCACAATCATTTCTTCATCTGGGATTTTTTTTTTCTTTTCATTTTGTCATGTGTCATGTTGGCTTTTTTATCCAAATGATACTCAGTATACTTGCATAGTCTGTGTCTAGGGTTGAAAATGAGCCATTATTTTTGGTCACGCAGTAACCCGAGGAAGGAGGGGGGAAAAAAAACTCAAATGGCAAATTGATGGACATCTGTTGGCTTATTTTATTTATTTATTTTTGCGGTGGCCGAGGTCAGCCTGATGGGGCTGATAACAAGCAAATGAGATTAGAGAGAAGGTGTTGGCCAGGCCGTGTGACAGACCTCTGTGTCTGTCTGTCTTTCTGTCAGTCTGTCTACTGTCCCTGTCTCACAGCAAGGCCAGTTGTTCATTAGTGTTTCTCTGAGCTTCCATGTTGGGGGTGTTTGCCGCGGTAGTTTGGTGGTGAATGGGTGAATGGGTGGGTGAGCTGGGCAGTGAATACCATGCTGTTCTCTGACAGAGCAGGCCTATGCTCTCATTGGCAGCTTGTGACTGCAGCACTCACACACGGTGTACCGCATTGCATAGCTGGATGAATCCTGCACATGAATTCGACTATTGTGTTGTGAGGAAAATATTTTTATCAGAACACCCGGCTGCTATTTATACCAGGACCATACAATGGCCTGCTGAAGAGTTTATTACCCTTTTAATTTGGCACCTTATGACCCCAGAGCCCCACGAGCCTCTGGTCAGATCTGCATCTGCTGTAAAACAAGAAAAGGCTGGTGGTTCTTGATTGCTAGTGCTGTTGTTTGAAACTAATTAATAATTAAGCAACGATGACCTAGAGGCAGCAGATTATTGTGCAATATTGTCGCAGGTGGGTGCCAACATGGCAAGATAATCCTATGCCTGTCGGTACTTACTGCTTCGATGAAAGTGTTTGCAGCATCTGTGAGTTCAACTGAGAGCATCAAAATAAACTGCCTCTCCAGTAATCTAGGTTGGAAAAATGCATTGGTTTACTTCAGCAGGTCGATTTAAAAGCTTATCTGCATTTGTATCTGGTCTAAATGTCCTTAAATGTGTAACAAATGTGATTTCCACCCCAGCCTCACCAAGTCTCTTGAGCAGTGTCATGAGGATGTCCTGCTGTGTTCTGCCAACACTGTCATGTAGAAATATGCTTTTTAAAAAGCGCTTGACAGTGACTATTATCATCAACATCATTACTAATGTCATCTCTGTTATACTTGCAGGCCTATTAGGAGCTTTAGAATATCTTTTCTATAGAACATTTCTAAACTAAACTTTTTTTTAAGTCAACTCACCTTAAAAAGCAGCTACCCTCTAAGTATTTAAAGAAACTCTTTACCATAGTGCTCTAAATTAGGGTTACATGATTCTGTTCTATTTTCATAATTAATTGATTAGTTGCTTGATTAAAGAAATTAGAAAAAAAAAGCTGTAAGCATTTGCACCATGGTTTTGTTAACATGCTTTAAACTGTTTGTTTGGTAGGGTTGCTTGAAATCTTTCATGTCTCTTGTTCCTTTTGTGTTTAAAGACACTTTGAAGAAAAGCATCTGCCAAAATAATTTAATATAATGTCAAATGTAAGGCTCCATTGTTCAGTCAATTAAATGTCAAAACAATTGTAAAAAAAAGAAAAAGAAAAATGAGCCCTGGGGTCAGAGTGGGTCATAACTTTTAACTTAACATAACTGCTAAAGTTGTTAGATTCATCACTACGTGCTTTTTAGGTTTTCCTGAAAACAGACTATAGGACTCAGAAAAATGGGGAGGTCTAACAACAAAGGAGTTGGCCGTACAGCCTGTAAACACCCCCCTGATCAGGTAACTGAAACTGTTCGCTCCAATTCATTTTGAAAGAGCAGTGGCCAATGATAAACTCCAGCGCTCGGCAATGGTGTAACTTCATCACTCAGTCAGTGACACACGTTAGCGTTTAAAGGCTTGTCCGGCTAATGTGGTCCAGCCAAAAATTAATGTGAGGTGTGAGACTTAACCATACAGTCTCTTTAAAAAATATCCAATATATCAGTTTCTACTGTTTCTAATAGGACTGCTGATGATAATCCATGTAGTCTGTCACAGTCGTGCCGTTAAACATGTAACATGAGAAAATTTCTTGACTGGACACGAGTTGTTGTGAAACACTATGAGTGTGTACTGTAGTCTGTGTTGGCCAGCAACTAGGCCTGCTCTGAACTACCTGTTCTATTTATTTATAGAGAGCCCTTAATGATCTTCAACAAAACACAGAGTACACTGGATTGAAGAGCCCTAGATTTTTGTTTTCTGGACCGTGTTGGAACACTTTAGCAGCAGGGGCAGCAAGTTCCATGATCCAATCAAGAGCGGTTGGTGCTTGTCAGCTGCGGTGGAGAGGCTCAACAAATTACATTAAACAATAAAGGGGAAAACAGATTTGCAACAGTATGGTAATATAACCAGAGTGCAGGAATGTTGAACATAAAATCTTGTTGATTTAGTAATTTTAAAAAAGAATACTGATATATAAGTAAGTTTTATATCAAATGAATTTCGTACTGCTTTAAGTTTTGGAAGAAATACGTTTTATTCGTTGACTGTGTCCCGGTTTTTTTCTCTTTTAAAGTTTACTAGCAACAATAGAGTCAAAGTGCTAACTTCTCTCACTGTCTCTCTTTCTGTTTCTCACCATCTCTGTCTCCCTCACCTCTCTCTCCCACCTCTCTCTCCCCCCGCTGTCTCTGGCTGCCCTGTGGAAGCAATGCAATTAGACAAACACAAACAAAGCTCTTGAAACTGCCATGGAAAATGCTGACTGTCCACTGTCCACATTGCTGGCCAGGAGCAGCGCTAACTGCTGTTTGACATACATCACATAAAAAAAAAGAAAAAAAAAACAACTATAAAAGCTAAATATCAGCTCAGAAACTGTAGAAATGTTCAAACACGCAGCAAAGTAAAAAGCCACACAAATGAACATTCACACTTGTGAACTAATAAACGCTCTGTACTTTATTTCATCACATGGACTTCCTGGCATTGAAATGGAGTTCACGTCGTGCCTTTGTTTGATTGGCTCTGCTACTTTGGGTTTAATCCTGCTGGTTTGGGGAGTGTTTGAGTTGGATTACTCCATCGTTGGGCCGGGGTACTGTTTCCCTGGCTTTGACAAGATGATGTGTGGTGGTTTGTGTGCGTCTGTTTGTGTGTTTGTGTTTTGTTGGGTGTGTGTGTGTGTGTGTGTGTGTGTTCTCCCTCACTACCGAATCAGCTGAAACCACAGAAAGCCCAACTGGAGCGCCGTCCAAATCCCTCTGCATGCAAATTAAAAACGCAACAATAAACGTGGCAAAGGAACAAGGTGGGCACGCAAGCTTGCTAGCTTTATGGCCCCCTCTTCCTGCTCTCCTCCCCTTCTCTTTCTCTCTCTTTATGTCTCTCTCCCTTTCTACCCCTCTCGGCTTCCTCCAAAACCCCTCCTGGGTTTGATGTGGCTTATGGGAGGAGTTGGAACAAGGGACAACCAAACTGCTGAGTTATCTCTTGCATGCAGTGTGGTGGCGTGGCTCTGCCCTCTGTGTGTGTGCATGTGTGTGTGTCTGTGTGCGGACCAGCAGCGCAGTGTAATCCTGTGGAAATGAAAGGTGCTGCCGCGCACTGGCCGGGAGATTACAGCGCCGCTCTGTCACGCTGCCAGGATAGGCTACCCGGCAGAGCGAGTAGCCCTCTGTAACACACTCACACACACAGACACACACACACACACTCGCACACCTCACTGCTTCTTTTTGACGCTGCGTTTCCTCTGTGCCGGTTACACTCCCCAGCCGTCCCTCCTTCTTCATCCACTCTTGTCCCTTTACAGCTCTGTTGCAGCTTCACTACAGCTTCATCCCACCCCGTCCCCCACTCCTCTTCGCTCTCCCACACAGCTCTACAGTGCGTTATTTCCCTTCATTACTCACAGACACACACGCACACACACTGGCCTATTGAGGTTTGGTTCGTCACGTCTGAGCCTGGGTGTGACCGCGTCACTCAACTCCTGCAGAGCCCTTCTGTCTGTACAGTCGTGAATCCTCAGTTTGTCACCCATCTCAATGAACAAACACAAACACACACGTTGGAATCACTGTAACAGTGAGAAGTTTCTATTTACTTCATTTATTCCATAACATCTAACGCTGCCTCTGTGGTCCTGTCATCTACAACCTGATCCCAGTCCTGATCCCAGTCCTGATCTCAATCATTTAAAATGATCCCAGTGATGCTAAATGCAGTGAACGGTGCTCTACTGTTATCCACTAAAGACATCACACTAGAAATAACTTTTTAAAACAAAAACTCTCAACAACTTCCCCCTGAAAGAATATGTTTTAGCTTAGTTGTACTGCAGCTTCTGCAAAACATAAACGATATATAAAACTACAAGTGAAATACATGAGTTCTGCCTTTTGTCCTGCACTTTCAGTAACGTGTCAGTCTCACATGCTGAATCTTTCATTCGTCAAGGTCATTCTCATTGTGCTCACATGCACGTGTATTAATCAAATAAAGCTTTTCAGATTGTAGTTTTCCTGCACTCTTCCTCAGCTCTGTCTTTCATGGCCCTCTGCTGGAGTGTTTCAAACATGGGAGTCACTTGCTTCCTCCCAAGGGTGCTGCTCAAAATGCGAGTGTGTGTTTCTCGTCACGTTAAATTGTTCCTTCCTGCTGTGCTGCTTGACCTTGGCTAATTCACATCTTCATCTTCAGCTGTGGCAGAAAAACACACTAACTTGCAGGTGCAGCTATTGTGAAATACTGGGGTGTTCTGTGTGTGTATTTTTAGTTTTATTTTCATTTATTTTAGCACTGGAAAGTGTTTTTGCAAACCAATATTTTTCATTTATTGTAATTACTTAAATCACTTGAAATGGTGTCACTGGATCTTTTTCATCGCAGTACTTTGATGCTTCCCCAAGAAGCAACTTTTTTATGTTACTTATATCTATTTTAACCATAAAAGAAGCTGGATTTTAAAATGACAGGTAAAATACTATAAGACTGGTTGACTGTATGAACCAGTTCCCTCACTCTTTGGTCTAAAATTAGTTTTAACACTTTAAAAAGATCTAAGAGACAGCAGTCCACATTGAAACAATTCATAACACATTCTTTTGACCTGTGGACACATTTGAACCATGCTTTACTGACCTGCTCCCTCTCTCTCTCTCTGCTTTTTCCCTTTGTCTCTCTCCCTCGGTCTCCCTCTCTCATCCTTCCCACAGGGCTGGCTCTGTGAGCTGCTTCGCTGGAAGGAGGATCCGTCACCCGAGAACCGGACGCTCTGGGAGAACCTCTCCATGATCCGACGCTTCCTCAGCCTCTCGCAGGCCGAACGTGACGCCATCTACGAGCAGGAGAGCAGCACCGGGCAGCAGCACCACAACGAGCGGCCGTCGCACTTGATGCACGTTTCCGCTGACCAGCTACAGGTGAGCGAGGCAGCATGTGTCCAGACAGGGTGCCTTTGGGCAAGGCACTGAGCTGCAGCTGGCTCATGCAGACACACTAAACACATAAAATATGGATGTGTGTGTGTGTGTTTGTGTGTGCGTCTTTCATTAAAATGCACAGATTTTCTGATAAAGCACGGTTGATATGTTGATAATAAAACATAAAAACATGACCACACATGTAAAAATGCAAACACAAATATAAACAAAACACAAATAAACATATATTCGTACATATATGTGCTGTGTACTTAGAAAGTTTATGAAAAGAAAAATTTTTCACACACTTTTCATAAATGTGGCTCATTTATTTAACACAAAGTTAATCTGCAGCTTTTTTGATAGTCTGTAAATTGTATAGGCTTTTTTTCTGGTCTTATGTGACAGTAAACTGAATTTAGTTGGTTTTTGTGCTGTTGGACAAACAAAACAAGCAATTTGAAGATGTCAGCTGTGGATTAAGGAAATTCTGATCAGCATTTTTCACTATTTTCTGACATTTTATAAAACAAATAATGAATTGATCAGGCATGAAAGTAATCAGTGGATAAACTGATAATGAAAATGCTAGTTGCAACCCAAATTCATGTAAACAGAGTTCACACGAGACACAGAAACAGACACACTCTCTGGATAAAATCCTACTTACTGTAGTGCATATTTTCCTACTGCACCAAAAACAAAAAAAAAAGTAGAAAAAAACATAATTCATCCCCCTTTTATTTAATCTTAACTAATTTTCCAAGAATTTGTAACAAACAACACTCTGGAATTTTTATGAACTCTCGTTAATTAGAAACACAGCAACACTTAAAAGTTCCTACTTTTCAGCGAAAGCTGTAACGATATCATTAGCCTGAACTTATTTAACAAAGCTGCTTTATAAGAGACATCTGGCAGATGAATAGAAAATAACACACAGGCTCGCTTAGTGGTCAAAATATCTTAATGAAGTACAATAATACTTCTATTAAAAGTCTGAGCCACAGCTGAGTGGCTGATTAGTTATTTGGTTACTTGGAGACATGGCCAGTGTTTCACAAAAGCTGCCATTTACTAGATATAAATAAGGTAATAGGATTTCTTTTACAAATCAATTTCAGCAGCAGATATGGAATGAGGGAGTTTTGTGCATACTTTGCATGCAAGCAGAAATGCTCACAGATTGATAAAATAGGATTATTTTTGATTTAATGGTGCAGTTTTACACTGTCCATAAGAGACCAGTGTTTTTAAATATTTTGTTCCCGTCCCTCACTAACACAATACATTAGCCAAATTAGCTCACATTTTCTCAACAAGAACTATCATAGCTCAGTATATTGGTACTGTAAAATCACATCTTTGGGTGCATTTATGCAGCTGGCAAGCAGAGTCCCTGCAAAGTGCTGTTTTGCAAACTTCATTATGAAACACCTATTCTACAGTGTCTGACTCAGAAATGAAAATAAAAGAGCACCCATTTTGCGGGGTCAATAGGGACCACGAGTTGCCCACTCACTCCCTCTCCAACCACACAATGAGACATTTTACGAGTAATGTGTCATGTGTTTACACTAACGGGATTCTGACGGCAGAGTGAAAGCCATCGATAGCATTCTCACACTGCGGCAAATCAGCCAGACCATCGCGACGTGAATTGTGCGCAGGGAGCTTGTTTATCACTGCCTGGCAATAGAGTCTGATAAGCAGCAGAGGCTATAATAGAGAGGCCAGTTTCCCTGTGAATTCCCACTGTGTCTTTCAAGTTCATGTGTGTGTGTCTGCTAGTGTGGTGCTGATGCCTCTACCCCACAATGAGAGACACAATCTCCCACTACCAAAAAAGAAAAAAAAATCATATCTGCAGAACTGATTACATTCAGTGAGATATTACATGGAAAATTCCTTCAACCAAGTGCCTGTTCTATACACAGCAGGCCCATTTTTTTCTCACAACTCAATTGATTTTAATGAAAGGCCTTATTAAGGCGCCGATAAGTGTTCACTGATAACATCCCCGTCTCCTCTCTCTTCCCCTTTTTTTTCCCACTGCAGGCTCAGCCGCCCCAGTCACAGCAGCAGCACCAGCCCTCCCTGTCCATCCAGCACCCCTCCCAACCCCTTTTGTCCCAGCAGCCTCTGCAGCAACAGCAGTCCACCACCGGCCCCCGACTGCCGCCACGCCAGCCCTCCACCGCCTCTCCGGCCGAGACAGAGGACGAGGGCAGCCGCGGAGGGAACATGAAGTCCCGCACCGGTGGAGGGAAGATCTCCCTGGAGGCTCTGGGCATCCTGCAGAGCTTCATCCAGGACGTGGGCCTGTACCCCGATGAGGAGGCCATCCACACTCTGTCGGCCCAGCTGGACCTGCCCAAGCTCACCATCATCAAGTTCTTCCAGAACCAGCGCTTCTATGTGAGTCACCCAGCCAAGGCGCCCAAGGAGCCCAGTAACAACAACAACAGCACCGCAGCCACCACCAACACCAACAGCAGCAGCAGCAGCCCGGCCTTTGAGGAGGAGCTGACGGACTTCAGGGAGGGCGGAGACCTGCTGAAGGAGCTGGACGAGAGCACGCAGACCAACAACACCATCTTCTCCATCAAGATCGAAGAGCAGCTGGGCCGAGGCGCCGAGGCCCAGTCAGAGTCAGAGCACGAGGCCAAGGAGTAGGACTCTCCCCGTCTTGAACATATGCCGAGAGGTTTCCTGTGCACACGCAGACTGATGACTGTGCTAAATGTAACGCTCTGGCCGACACAGAACCACCGCACTGCTAATAAAGAAAAGTAGTGTTTTTAATCAGTACAGCGTACGGACTGTATGAGGAGGGTTTCTATATATACTGTATCAGTTGCAGACTGACAGGCTATGTGAAGTGAGTGTTCACACACTGGAAAGCCCATTTCAGACTCAAGTACTACTTTTTGCATTTTGTAAAACTTGTATTATTCACTGTAAAGACTGATGCATCATTTAAATAATCTGCACAAAAAATTATTCTAAGTATGTTGCCGTGGATATTTGCTGACTGCACTCTATGTCTGTTGTTTTACACTGACTTACTTTATCTTTTTGAGCTACTGACTATATTTAAAAAGAAAAAAAGTCCCCCTGGAGTTTGCTAGGACTTTGATAGGTGTTTACGTATGTGATGTTTAACTGGATTTAAAAAAAAAAAAAAAAAAAAAAATAGCAAATGAAATCGAGGACCAAGTGGTTGACAAGGCCTTAATCATGAGGTGTCAAGTCTGGAGCCTGCTGGCAGATTCGTTATTCTTTTAAAAAGCGCGTAAAGTGATTATGGGTCACTCAAAACTCTGGAACGTGATCACCGAGCCCAGGTGCATCCCCAAGAATAGCTCAGTCTTTACATATTATTTGTTAGGGAGGAAATATAAATATATATATATATATATATACATATATTGTAACTGTAAAAACAATACAGTCTTAAAGAAACTATGCCAACAAATGCCTTGTACTATACGGCACTGCCGATGTTAGATTATTTTGCAAAACCTTTGTCACTGTAACTTTCTGAATTGCCACACAGTTAGAAATGTGAATTACACCATGTTTATGTTGTCCGACATTATTTATTTGCAGTTCATGCAGTGTTTCTGATGTAATTACTTTTTTTAAAAAGTTTTTGTTACGTAGCGCTTTTTTAAATTCCACCGATCTTTTTTCTATTTATAAATGTAATTTTGATGGGCAGTAAAAACAAAAAGTGTCTTAAACGTTTTAAATGGAGAAATGTGCTTTAAAGGTTGCCTATAAAAAGTGCTGTATGTCAAGCAACTCATGCTACAAGCTTCACAATTAATGTTGTATGCAATTTTTACTATCATGCAAATAAGCTTAGGTAAAATGACTAACCTATAGAACACCTTAGAAAGAAAAACATATGCAATCTGTGTGAAAATCGATGTCTGCGATGTGTCTTCCTTTGGTTAACAATCCAATTCAAAAAGCTATTCCTGTATAAATACTCTGTATAAAAGTGTTTCTTTTTTATGAGTTTATTTCAATGAGAACACCAGTTATTTTGTTACGACTGACTGTTTTATAAGTGTTTCTCGGTTCCTTTCTTCAGAAATGTTCTAACTAGAAGTGGTTATTGATTGTTAATTACACAATTAAACTGTTTGTATTGTACCACAGATTTCTTGGCATTAACTTGACCAGACTCTTTTGACACCAGAGAGGTTTTTTTTTTTTTTTCTCCTCCTCTGGAAACAAAAGATGAAACAATGTGAATTGTTTTGAAACCTACTGCTGAGATATCAACTCCAGTCACTGACTCATTCAGCTGCAGTCACACGGTATTTGTAATAACTGTAAATATCACATCTTATGAATCATTGATTGTTTATTATTGTAAATATATTTGAAGTTTGTGCAAGAGCTCACCGTACAAAATTGAAATCAACGTTCTGTCGTGCCTCTTCCTCTCAAACCGACTGTACCTGGGCTCTTCTACTGCATCTTCACTTCTACTGCTGAGTGTATCTGAAGCACCTGTGAAATCTGAAATAAATAAATGTTGGGTGTGAACACCTGTAATAGCAAAGCCCTCTGCAGGGAGTTAAGATATAAAACAGCACAGGTGTCCTGACCTCACTGTGAACCCCAGGTGAGGCCAGGTGTCTGCACCTTTAGGAAATTACCCTCAGCTGTTAACACCCTGAGATATGTGCCAGCCAGTCTGGGCCGGTGTTCCCTTGATGTTCTGCTCTTCTTTCTTTTTTTTTCTTGAATAAAAAGCCAGAGTGTAATATTGTGTGTGTTCAGAGGAAAAGAAAATCACATAAAACAGATGCTACAGACGTGTCACACGCTCTTGGGGTGGATTCATCATTTTGTTGAAGGTGGACATCAGAAGGTGAACCGACACAAGAAGAGGTAAAAAAAATAAAAAATAAAAAAATCAGGCGCCATTAAGCTTCATTATTTCCTGATTTTGACATTACAAGTGACTTATTCACTGACAAACAGAGGTGAAGACACCAACAAACAACAGGAACTCTTCCTTATTATCACTGTTTTCATAAGGATCAGCCATGTTTGCCTCAGTCTTAGAAAAGGTTTTTCAACACAGCTGGCGAACACCCTTCTATGTCACTGGTTCTCGATCTTGGAGGTGGTCACAGTAATTTTTGTGAAAGGGGAATTAAAAAAAAAAAGTTTTTAATTCGATAATTAAGTTAAATATCCTACAAATGGGTTCGGGGGAATTCAAAAAACACCGTTCACAAATAACTGTTTAAGAAAAAAGTTTTCAGCAGTCAGATCACTAGTTGAAAAGGTTCACAATCGCTGTTTCCTAACAGCTCCAGTTCTGTGCTGAACGCTGGAGTTTCGCCACGGGTGGGTATCATGGGTGATTGCTCAGAGAAGACTGGCAAGCACAGAACAGTTTTTAAATTCCGTCTCCATTAGACTGTTCGCTGGCTCTCTACAGCATCAAACACACTTCAAAGACTTTCCCAGATGTCAAAATAGAAATCATAATTACAACAAGAATGGTGACTGATGAATCACCGACTCTCTTACCCCAGGCTTCTCATGCTGTTGCTTATTTTAAAAATTAGCAGGCTACACAAGATAAGTTTCCCAGAAAGCATTCATACTGTAGATGATGCCACATCATGCCGTGGTGCGCCACATTTGGACGGGGAAAAAAAGAAAAAAGGCCAAGCAGACAGAATCTTCTTGTGATATTTGTAGAAATTCTCAATGTCATAGCAAATAAAGAGTTTCCACATTAAGGCTCCCAGTTGACACAGAGGGTTGGTTGAGGGTAGGGTGGAGTCACTGAGGTCCAAACAGACAAAGTTTAATTTTAACCTGGTGAGATTAACAGATATTTATTCTGAAAATATTTGGCTGTCAGAGGAGGCACCCAACTGTAAGTAAAAAACAGTCAGAGGATGTGCATTTCATGAAATCCATTAACACGCTGCATTTGAAGTGAACTAATCATTTAGTGGTAACGATTTAAAGAGCAAATCATGAACTCAGGTACTTTTCTTGTGTTTACTGCAATGTAAAAATAGTGCAAAAGCTCTGAAGTATTATTAGGAAAATGTACTTAGAGTATCACAGATAAAAGTACTCATGGTGCAGGAACAACGTGTTATTACATTCAGAAGTGTACTTCAGTAAATGTTCTTAGTTACATACCACTGGTAAAAATGCTCAACAGAAACAGCACAAGTGATAATTTCGAACAAAACAGCACTGCTGAAATACTTCAGTCAAACTTTAATGACTTATAATAGGTATAAGTTATCCATATAATGTGATTTTTTTTTTCATTGCAAAGATGCACATCTGCAGGATGGACATATTCATGCTCCACCGAACACAAACCCCCAAAGTACTCATGAAGATGTCAATCAGCTGTGCACATTAACACTTCACAGGCGACTTGAAGGAAACGGGAGTCCGGGCTTCACGAATGCAGATTGAGTGTGCATCATATTAGTTCTTCTCAGTTTGTGTTGTACATCAGTTAACAGCTCTGAAAGCGGCTGAAATGCCTCACTGATGGGTAAACCACGAGCGCTATGGCTCGCGACTCAGCTCGGCCCCTCTCTGCTTTCTGTTACATAATCCGTTGCATGTGATACTTGAGGCAGTCTTAGCACTCATCAGCTTAATATACGACATTCAACAATTAGTTTAAAAAAAATCCTGAGAATTTTACAGCATCATGAGGACGTATAATTTTATCACTGGCAGCTGAGGACAAACCGGCCATCTCACTCCTTCTATTGTAAAGTAGAAGTCAGAAGAAAGTGGACAGGGACAGAAAACATGAACTCTGAGGCTCTGAGTTGAATCCAACATTTACCAGGTCAAACACTTTGTTCTCGATGGGAACATTTGTCCCAAATTGAGGTAAAGAGAATAAACTTTTTCAGGAATCCCAAAACAGAGGGGAGGAAACAGCTTCAGATTGATTGCTCTTCTGTTCCTTCTGGCTGTGTGGTATACAGTGCAGGGCCATGCTCTACCCATAATCCTATGCAGGACCCCAAATGGTTGTTATCTCTCTGTAAACACAAACACTGACAGACCAGCATGTGCACATGCAGCATTTAAAGGCCTGCGGTAGATTTATTGGGCAGCACCTTCGTTATGTTTCTGCTACGTTTAGCTCCAGATTAATAGGGACGTTACACTCAGGTTGCTTCAGCACAACATTGGCAGGTCTGGCTCATGCAGGGGAGTCCTCAGTGCCTACCCATGAGCCCTTGGGACTGCGCAGTAAATCAAACAGGAAATGCAGCAGAAAGCCTAATAAAGTTATTCTAATGATAGCAATCTCCGCGGTATCACCCCCAACGTAAATCAGAAACTTCTTTCTCTCTCTCATCTGCTGAGCTGCTTAGTAAAAGCCAAACATTTTTATGAAAAAAAAAAACGTCTAAATGAGGAGAAGCGGAAACAGAAGGTTAGAGGTGTGGAAATTAATAACATTAATCACAGAGTTGCTTTCCACCCTCCTCTCTTGCTCTTTGCCTTCCGGTTTTTTTGAGGAGACAAGATTAAACATGAACCAACTCAGGGGAGATTGAAACCATCCTTCTGATCACATTCAACAACATCACGCTCACATGAATATGTATGCGTTTTTCTGGAAAAAATGGCACATGCACTTTTCTTGTGCTGATTAATTTTTATCAACACATTCTAATTTTCAGTCCAGCGCTTTTAGTCCGGTGACTCCTGTGACTCCAGCACTGCTACAGGCCTCATCTCGCCAAACGTTTGCAGACATCACCTTCGAGCTGCGAGGTCGGGGCCTGTGGCCGCTTTAAAACGCTGTCAGCAGTCGAGTGTTACATGCCAGGTCTTGTATTTATGTTTGGGTCTGACACCTCTGGCCGCCCTTCTATTTCGCTGCTCGGCCTCAGACATAACAGCTTTTGTATGAAGTTGGGAGGCAGACACAACAACACAGCCGTGGCTCCACGGTGCTCAGACCTTCCACCTCTGTTTACAATTCAAGCATGTCAAGCATAATGTTGTGAAACGGACAGATGGATCTACTAAGCTTCCAAAGAACGCTGTTATCTTTAAAGTTTGTGCCAGAGCCTCCAAACTATTCACCTGACCATGTGTTTGAAGCCACACAAATAGATTTCATCACTGATATTAGTCACTGTTTTTGTGAGCAGACTGAAAAAGAATGTTTTAATGCATTTCACAAAGCAAGAACTTCATAAAAGTGATGTTGGTTTGGGGACAGCAAAAGACAAATCAGTCCACAATGAGCTGAAATATTAATACATGTTGGTTTTGCTGCTTTCTTTGTCTCATGGTAAGGAATTACACACACTGACTGTGCAGCCTGCAGAGTGAGAGAGATGTAAAAAAATTACAGTGAAAATCATCTCATCTCTATTTATTGAGTCTGCGGCCTGTTGTTCATTTTCTAGGAATTTAGCTGAAGTGGCCTCTTGTTATTTGAAGTACTAATTGAACCCATTTTCCTTTTCTAAACCTGTCTTACCACTTTCATTTTAAAGCAATAACTCATCGATGAACAACACCACTCAGCAGACGCCACTTGTCACAATGGTTCCTCTTATGCATTGACCAAAACAGACTCAACAGTGAAAGTTGCATCACAGATTTTCAGGCCGCTGGCGCATCAAAGTGCCTCGCCACTTATCAGTCCAAATTGTGTTTAATATATTCAGTTTTAGGCTGTTTTCTTTTTTTTTTATTTTAAACCAGAGAGCTGAAAGCATCTCAGCAGATAAACTGATGGATTTAAGGTCTGAACGTTTTCACAGAATTTACCAGTTTTTCACTTTTTCACAAACCTGTCCCCGGAGCTTTTCCCTTTCCAGTAAGATTCCCAAACAAGAAGGAAAGGAATCCTATTCAGTCTTTGTCTCTGATATTCCTAAATGTCCTTAAACCATGTAGAACCTTTGCAATATTTGAACCTTATTGAACTTAATTCACTGGATTTACGTAAAGCATGCTTGCATCTGTGTCAGTGTTTGTAGATGTGAGTTGTGATCTTCCAATCATAGGGATGCTGATCCAGGAGAAGTTGACACGTCCTGGTCGGCAATCTGCATGGGAGCTGAGGTGCGGGCACTTCATTCAGGCACTTCTTTCCTCTGATCATAATTGCACAGTGACAGATGGGCAATGGTTGAGCACGCAAGTATACAGCATGCATAGAAATGTGCTCATAGCTCTCAACAGAAACAGCTTTAAAGGTTTTTTGTTTTTTTTTGACACCTTGCTTGCCTACATAACACCTACTTCTTCACAACCTGGTCAGAGCTGCATAAAAATGGTCATAAGTTCCGGGAAAGATCCAAGTTTGAGATATGAATAGTTGTAAATCTTTCCCTCTTACAGGTGAATGATGGAAATTGTGGCCATTTTTGAATCAGAGAGCTTCTCTATCAAGATAATGGAGCAGTTGTGAGGCCTCTTGCCACCTTTCCCTCCTCGACAAGTAAGCATCAAGAGAAAGGAGGGAGAACGGAGAAGAAGCAGTTAAACTGCCTTAACAGCTGTGCAGGGTATGAATAACTCGTTAGCTGTGTGCATTTTAAGTCATCAAATCCTGAACCCCCTCACCTACCCCTCATTTGCAAAGGGGACAGGAGGGAGGTGCTAATTAAAGTGATAAAGAGAACAAATCTTATCAAATCTGGCGCTGGATTTTTTTCTTTTCTTTTTTTTTTTTAGAGGGTGGGGCAGAGGTGTTGGTATGCATATGGGAAAAAAAAAATCCACGGTTACATCTGTATTCTCAAACACTCAGTGAAGGTGCTATTTCATGTTTAATTAATTAAGCAGTCTCTTTAACTGTATCTTGACAAATGTGATGCCAATTAGATAGTGAGGAGAAATTGTTTATTGTTAATTAATGGTTGATTTCAGGGGAAAAGAAGTTAAATCCTCTGTTATCGTACCTTTTCCTCACAGTTACAGTGCATAAATGAGCATCTACCTCCTGTTCTGGGGTAAAACTTACTTTTGGAAGGAACAGAAGAAGTCTCTCTGATATTAGCAACAGAAAGCAATATACATTGTTGATAGGTTAACTGTGAACTCTGCCTGATTAACAGATTGATCCGCTTTTATAAACTCATATTGTGTTACTAGATATTTACAGCATCTTAAATTGTCGTGGAGATCCCAAAGTTTTCATAAATACTATACGTGTCAGATTAAATCTTGCACGAGACACGTTGACTATTTTCATGTGACCTGTCCATCTGCAGCCAGAACAGCTGTCTTGGGTTTGAATATTTCTCTCAGTAGAGTTTTAATAAGGGGCTGGATTAAGCAGAAGATTACGTGGTGTTGTCGAGCAGTGTGCAGGGCCCCTTGTGGTCAGTAAAGATATTGCAACACTTCAAAAGCAGCAACACAAAGCGTCTTGAGATACCAGACGAGAATCTGTCAGACCGAATCCCTTCATGGTGACATAAATACACACCGGTGACCTAATGTTCAGCCCAGTTCACAGTTCGCATCAAACATGAGGCAGAGGAGGACAACATACTTTCTCCTGTGTTTCTGTCTCCATATGTATCCAGGCAACATGGCTGTAGCTGAGAGGTGACGGTGACATTTGTGGGCAAACAGATTTTATCAGATTTTTATTAATCTGGAAATTCAAAAACAAAAAAGCAAATGCATTTATTTCCATTTCATGTCGACAGAAAAAGACAATGAGAGCATGTCTTAATGTCATAAATACAAAAACCTGTGTGGCGTGTCTTTGATATTAGTGCGTTTCCTCTTCTTGTGCATGTGGATCCAAAAGTCTCAAACTGCAGGAGATGCATATCCAACAAAAGAGGAAAAAACGTCAAATGACTCATTACAGCGTCTGACAGTGAATCCAGTTACAGATATCAAAGGCTGCACTGCAAAAATCTCCTTCTTATGAAGTAATTTCTGTCTGAAATAGGACTCCTTAAAGTTTGAACAAATAAAAAAAACTTCCAGTATAGAAAGTATTTAGAATAATTTGTCCCAAAAGAACTTGTTTCACATAATTTCTTAAAATTAAGTTTAGTTTTTCTTGATTTCTAGTGCAGTGCAGATTGTCTTTAGTTCTTTGTTCATGGTGATGTGTCTGATATTGTAGATATTTACTGATTGTTTTTTAACATGTAATTGATCCACCTGATGACTGAGGACCTGCAGCTGTGAGATGTGAGTGGGGTCAGCTCTATAAATGCAGCCTGCAGCACAGCTCACTCGAGAAGGCATGAGGTCACAATGATTGTGCTCAACTGTTTGTTAGCTGCTGTTTTCAAATAGAAAAACGTCAAATATTTGAAGCCTTTGGATCGGTTTTATTCTGCTGTTGTATCACAAACA
>JBBMJY010000025.1:3859836-3871590 GCA_037833715.1 Toxotes lorentzi
TCGCAGAACTTTTTCACTAATTTTTATGACACACACATATTGTGCTGTTTCTGTATATAAAGACTTTGACATTATCACATTGGCAAATAAATTCTCCTCTGCATTGGTAAAAGTAACAACACAAGGATATAAAAACACTCCATGTCAAGTTGAAAGTCTTGAATCCATAATCCTACTTAAGTAACAATGGGCATTAACAGCAATATGTATCAAAAGCAAAAGTATACATCATGCTGAAAAATGACCCCACATATCTGATTGTTGTGATGCATCGATGTCAAAGTGGCATTTAGGTGTAAATCGTTTGAACTGCTTTTATGCAGTTATACAGTACACCTCGGCACAGGGCTGATTTAAAAAGTTCAAAATATAAATCTGATTGGCTGTGAGACAACTAACTAAACTGGAAAGAAGAAAAAAACTTTTGTTACACAAATTTGTATTAATTATTTGCACATTTTTCTATCTTTACTATTTGTGAAGTAATTAAAGCCTTTTAAATGAGACCATCTGTGAAGTTTTAGGGTAAACTGTTCTTTGGTGGAGCAACTAATAACATTACTTTTTTTTTTTTTTTTTTTTAACGGGTTAACAAGCCAAAAACATTGGAAACCACTGGTTTAATCTTTAAGAGTGAGTTAAAAGATTATTCTTGAGTTTATGTAAAATCTTAATCTGAAAGGTTAGCCAGTAACTAAAGCTGTCAAATAAATGTAGTGAAACAAAAGTGCAGTATTTGCCTCTGAAATGCAGTACAGTAGCATAACATGGAAATACTCATGTATTTGCATGTGTATTCCTCTGAGAGCTCAAAGTTTGTTCACTATTTAGATTCTGAAACGCTTTAAAAAAGTCCTGAAAATAACTTGAAAGTGTGGATGTTGTCATGGCCTCTCAAACTGCAGGGACAGGACAGGCAGACATGTTTTTTTTTTCAATGACTTCTGACTGATCACAAGTCACCCAATCTTTCCTTTCTGAGACTCTCCCTATAAAATGTCTAAAAAAGAAAAAATAAAGAAAAGAAAACGTGATTATCAGACTGATATGTTGTTAGACTGACAATCATCACATTCATATTTTACAGCCATTTGCTCCAGTGACCTGATATGTTCAAGCATACAATAGATGTTTTATGTGACAGAGGTCGTGACCTCTGAAACCACAACAAAGTCTATTGACACTTTCACAATAAACATCCCAGGAGACTTCGGCCGCTCATATAGAACATGGAGCGACTGCTGATGTGACTTGTTGATAACGATAAACTGGTCTGAAGAGAGAGAAATGATGCAGATTTAGCTCAGAAACCCCCACCTTCTTTTTTTCCTGCCTGCATGCTAAACACTGTACTGTGACCCAGTCACAAAATTTTACCTCAGAAGTTAAAAGTAAGAAGCAGCGATTCATCGTGGTCATGTACGAAAAACATTCACAGCATTGTGCAGCTGTGATACAGGACAGATGCAGGCTCTCTGCAGTGCCTGCTTTGGTAAACTGATGTTGTGAGAGTTGTGAATTTGTTTGTTGCTGCATAAAACCGCACAGGGTCAGAGTTGCAGTTATGATAATTGCTTAATTGTTCTATTTATAAACTGAATATGAACGACCTCACGTCGTATCAACAGCGTGGTAGGCGGCTGTGTCCCCTTTGCTTCACATCTCTCAGAGCAGGAGGGATGACACACAAAACAACATAAAAAGAGATGTCTAGTTCACTTACCACACACACACACACACACAGACACACACGTACACATTACCATTTCCAAGACTATGCTGAAGCCTCCATATCAGGGGTCTGTCTGTGTCTTTGGCCCCACTGTTCTCGTTCCCCGCACAATGAAATTATACGATAGCAAGCATCGTCTCATGGAGGCAGATTCAAGGCCCATTTATTTGAGATTGCTTTTAGTGTAATTCAATAAAGGCTTTTTTACTCATTTATTTCCATGGTGAAATTCATGCTGAGGAAAACCAGGGCTGTATTTCCCTCATTAGCAGTAATAATAACAATAATGGCATTAAAAAGCAATCATTTGAAAGATCCTGCCGTCAATATCAGTCTCAAACAGAAAATATAGACGGGCGCTGGACATTATTTTTTGGTACTTACGGGAGACAATTTAGCAAAGGTTTTATTATCATAGAGCTCGTAGATGAATTACACATATCAGACAAAGTATTCTGCGCCTATAAACGAGGAATCAAAAACAATGCATTTTTTACGTTCATCTCGACAATGAGTTTTGTCTCGTTAGGTTTTCAATTAGATTCCAAGTTTTGTCCAGATAAGAGAATAGAGAGAAATACTGGATTGAAATAAAGGACCTGAAAACGACACATGAAAAGGGGAGGAAGTGTAGTTATGAAAGGGAGGTAAGCAGGCGAGAGCAGAAAGAGGACTGAGAAGACAGCAGAGCAGCAGGATGCGAGACTCCACCGTCAGATCCATTTTCCACCACTGGAGGCCAACTGGCTATCAAGATGGCGCTGCCGTTGCAGAGGCTTATAGACGAAAACTTGGTTGTTTTGCTGATCTGCGGAGCAAGCACAGCCTCCCCGAATGCCCTGCAAAAATAAATATTTGAATATTCTCCGGCACTCCTAAACCAGCTTAAATTGGATCATTTTATTTCGCCGCTTGCCCTTGCCAAAATGCCAAAAGAGTGTGGGTCTTGGCGAGCCTTTCGCGCCCAGGCATGCCACCCTCCCCCCGGCCCTGCCCACCCTCTGCACTATCAGCTGACACAGAGTCTGCCCCCGGGCCACCTCCTTTCTCCTCGGCCACACTCCTGCTGCGTGGAGCTGGCACTCCGAGCCCACACAGACACCGGTCTAAACCGGCCATGCGTCCAGAGTGCTCCGACGTCATCAGCATCAGGTGACTCTGTCATCACGGTCATCAAAAAAACAGCAGCTGAGGAGGATGTGCTGCGTCCTCATCTGGCCTGTGCAGACTTTCAGCGCTGGTTCATCTGCTACAGAATGATGTGACAAAGATTTCAGAGATGTTTGAAGAGTCCGATGAAATTTTTTTTCTTTTTTTACAATTTCCTTCAAAAATGTATTTCTAAAAGCCATACTTTATAATAAAAAACAAGTAATCAAATAAAAAAAATAAAATAAAATAAAAAACAAGGGGCCTGTGCAGTAAACATGTTTCAACCTTTTCTCAATTCAAATCAACTTATTTCAAGAAAAATCTGCACAGATCAGGAAAATAAGGAAAATCATCCACTAATCAAGAAAAATAAAACTTTATTTTCAAAATACAGCGAACAAGTTGATTTACTTTAGAAACAAGTTGGAAGAAAAACAGAATTTCAAAGGATAAGTCTGGTTATATTCTGTATTTTCCATGCAAATCCCTTGCAAAGACAAAAACTAACAAAGAACTGATTCAAGACCCAGCACTGCCTGTGTGGCCAAAGCCTGATATTATTATTATTATTATTATCATTATTATTATTGTTGTTGTTGTTGTTATTATTATTATTCCTCTGTGCCATAAAACACATGAGCCACATGATTTAACTGGCTCATGGCATGTTCTTTCATTACTATGAACATGGAAATCGTAATCTAAGTTTGGTCAAACAGACAAACACACACACCCTCACACACACATATATATGTATATATACACACACACACACAGTCCTACGACTGTAAATACTCACCAGGGCACCAACTGCATATGAATCCACCACTAAAAAATAGTTCCCATCAAATGCAATATTTTCCCTCTTTATTTGTAAATCATTTTAAAACACATTTTGGATTTGTTGACAATAAGAAAAATATAGCATCTTAACCTTTTAAACGACTTACTATACAATTCAGTTTAAATTTACGCTCCCTGATTACAAATTATACGTGACTGTGATTTTCTTTTGCACAACCCAAACAAGTTTTAGAGTGTGCTGATTCTGATTCTGCTGATAGATTTCCACACTGAACGGGATTTAAGGGAAGCGAGCGGATGCCTGGAACACTTGACAGAATACATCCGTGCGTACACATCTGCACCATTTTCAAAATAGTTAGTTGTGGGGGGGGGGAAAACTAAGTAGTAAATCACAATGATGAAGAAAGGGATTTTTATAGTGGAAAAGATCACTGGTATGGCTCTTGTTTTTGTTGTTTTTTCTTTTTCCAGAGTCTAAGGTAGTCTGAGGAAATCCAAATTCATGCTGATTATAAAAAACTTGCTGTTCACATTTTCGTTAACATGGAAAACAGTCTTGTCCTGTGTTTTAGTGTGTGTCAGGGCCCAGCTGACCCTCAGGCGGATCTTTAACAATAAGCTGCTGGCTCACTACACGCCCTGAGCACTCCAAGTATTTGCTGCACTGCTGCAAGTGTAAATTACGTATCCGAGCCTAAACAGTTTTACTGAAGCTCTCGTCTCAGTCGCTGCTGCATTATTTCAGAGTGGATTACAGCTTGTGTGTCTGCACACACCGAGAAGACTGAGATGAAAAGAAAGATGCTCAAAGTGAAACAACTGGCTGCTGAATGTGCTATTTTGCTCACTCTAAAATTAAATTTATGATTTAATACACTGCCGTGTTTTTCTTTTTTGTTTTGTGTAGTTTTTTTTTTTTTATTATTATTGTGAAGTTTGCCCACAACGTCTGGGAGATGTTTGGCCAGCACCTGCATGATTAATATTTAATGTGGCTGTTTTGGAAGTAAGTATTTAGATGGCCTTTAATTACTCGGGTCAACTCAAACTTACATTTATTGCTGTTTTTTTCCCAGATATTCACTCTTTTTTTGTGTGTGTGCAACTCATCAAACTGCTTTCATCAGTTGTTTATAATTGCCTCATTAGAGTTCTCCTAATTATAGTGATCAAGGAATCTTCCATACATATCAGAAAAAGAAAAAAAAAACGTTTTCGCCACTTTGGTAATGTGGTTTATTAGATTCATTTTGACAAAATGATCACAATGCTCTGAGGCTCGTACATTCTGCATGATACGTTACTGTAATGTATGTAGCCACTGTGTTCATCCCTTTTAAAAGGCTGTGTGTTGAACAACCCTAACCTTGTGAGCCATCTGGCTCCATCAGGCTCAAATTTCATTTTTTTTTTTGCGAAGCAATTCTCTCTGAAAACTGAAAAAGAGCTTCCAAGATCCAGATGGCTGGTGAGGTTACAACACTTTTGATTTGCCTTGGATCTATGATAACAGTCTGTCTAAACAACCTCGAGGTGGTGGAGGTAGACTGGCCATGAATTAGGGCCAAACAGTTTAAAGCCCCAGTGTGTGATATCAGTTCAGCATCTTACAGTTCCCCCTCCTGACCACATGTTAATTTAAACTTCTAATGTCACATTTATCCATTTTGAGAAAAAGAGAATTTATCATATCGACAGCTGAACTTACTGGGGGCTAGCTGGTTAGCATGCTAACATATGAAAGGAAGTGATAGAAGCAAAACAAGAGTTAACACTGGTGCTGTTGGAGGCAGCTCCTCTACACGGATCAGTAAACAGTTGTTAACACCAACATTGGCTATATAGAAAGAGCAAAAACCTGCACATAGCACCTTTAAAGCAACTTATTGATTTACATTCTAGCTATAGATTATCATTGCCAGCATCTTTGCTAATGTCAGGTGATCTGTGCATGGAACATCAGAGCATGTAAAACGAACAGATGTTATTAAAAACACAAACTCCAGTGTCCTGCATGAAAATCAGATGTGATACACTCTCATCCACCACCCCCATGATCCCTTTCTCTATACAAAGCATGTTACTTTTTGCATTGGCACAGAATGTTGGCATTGGACCTAAATCATGAGATGCAGATGATCATCAAATATGGATCTAATTCCTGGGATACTGGGCTGGATTAATATGCTGTATACCAAATGCAGATGGTCCAAATAAAGTGACAATTGTTCCTTTTTAAATCAGAGCCTGACATGACAAGATGAAGAAACATCTGTAGGACTTCAGCATGTGAAACCTTTTCCCTTCTAAAGAAAAAAGGTGCTGTGCACAAACATCTGCTTTCCTTCCTGTTTTCTAAAAAGCACAGTGTCATGTCGTATGTGTGAGGGCATCAGGCTGAATGTAGCTGATTAAACCCCCAAATTACAAAATCTACAACCTGCTTTACAAAATGCATGTATGTCTACACTTTGTGATACTATCTTGCACTGTAAAGACCAATACATGTGTGTTATGAAAAGCAATATTTTACAGTGTGATATGAATACTGGGTAATTTTGCTGTCATAAAACAGGGGGGAGTGGGAGGTAATGAATATTACACCGTCTGGTCTGTCCAACCCCCTCCTCTTCTTTTATGTCTCTAACTCTCTCTCTTTCTCATGCAGCTGTAGCGTCCTCGGAGCTACTGGCTAACCAGATCAGGTGCTAAATTCACTAATTGAATAATTTCACTGGGCTCCACAATGGGCCCTTTGAAAAGCGCCTGCTCTTTGTGTCTGTCCTCGAGTGACTGAAAGTGGTACAGCCTTTTTAAATGAGAGAGTAACGCAGGGCTGCTGCAGTGGAGTAAATGTACTGCGATGATGTGCTGGCTTTGTGTTGCAGTATTGTTTAACGGGAACAGCAGCAAAGTATCTTGGCCCTCAAGTGTATTGGATATCAATGAGAATGATTTCACTATACAGTCTGTTAAAGCTCATTTGTTGAAAATGGATGTTTGCCTTTTGATATCCCTGGATTGACTTAGAAAGTCAGTAAGAACCTTAATTCTTCCAAAATGAACTATGCTGTGGATACAGTGGATACAGCCTGAATGACACATTTAACCCAGGAAAAAAAAGTAAACAGTTATTTGTGAAAGGAACGCAAAGGATCACAACATCGTGCACCACAACATGTCATGGTACACAAGCAGGTGAGTGGGTCTCGGAGTAGTGCCCCTTTATTCTTACTGATAACGTGAAACTTTAAAAAGTGGGAAAAAAGCTTTCAGCACAATACTAGAATAACCCGGAAGCGCTGATTTAAGAATTTACCCCCTCCAACCATCAACAGTTTTGGCTAGCCTCAGCCCTTATGGCCCAGTTGGCCTAACATACAGTATTTGGGAGTGTTCCCATCTGCCCTCTGAACTCCATTTCCAGCCGCTCTGCCTCGCTCATACGGTGCCAAACCACTTCCAGATTTCGGTTCTTCATGCCGCCCTTTCACACTGCAGAAATGTATTCTTTATTCTTGTACATGGACAACATTATTTGCTAATTAATCCTGGTCCAGTGGAGTTCAGTATCTCAGCTCTGATTGTATGTTCCTCTGTTAATGTGAAGATCAGGAAATCGGAGAAATGCTTTCTCTAAAAATACAGGTTACAGGTACATGTGAATTACTGACAATTCACATGTACATCACTGAGTCTGCTGTCAATATACAGTATCGGTGTGAGACGTCCTTGTACTTTACACTGCAAAACATTTTACATCAGACATTGTTCAGCTTAATTAAAATACATTTCAGAACATGTCTTCAAGTTTACAGGGATCCTCACAAATGGACACAAATGGACTGCATCAGCAGAAGTCAGATTTTCTTCAGCACTGCACTAGCTCCTCCATCTCGTCCTCCAGCCCGTCTCATTTTCATCCAAAGCTCTGAGCCCCTTCATAACTTTCTTGCCTACTTTGAAGTTATCTTTGTGCCACTTTGGAGCCAAGAGCCTCGTGGTCATGGATCTCCTCATACAATCCATCTCAAAAATGTATCGGTCTTTGGCACCCTGCTGGCCTCCTCTCACCCAGAAATCTGCGTCCCCAATTCCCCGAGCTTAGGTTTGACGTCTGGAGTTCCCTTAGTGCCGCTCCAAACAGACCGGTGGATATCAAATGTTTCTTTGCCTTTATTTTCTCAACTTGTGATCATATTTTCCTACTTTAGAATGACCTCTTTGATCCCCCCCCCCTTTGTGTTGGGACCAAGATTATAGGAGCAGGGCGATGCAGGGGGAGACAGTCTGCCAAGTGGCTGACTGACGAGCTGCCTTTCCTGGGCCGCTCAAGCCTGAAACCTCGCCGTGCCATCCCCACTTCGGCCCAAGCCAGTCTATATGACTTATGGAGTTTGGGCCCCTCCACTGCCAATCCCACTTAGAGTGCAGTTTTCTGATAAACAAAAGCACATTCAAGCTTTAGCTTCTCATTTCACACTATGTGCTTTGGCTGGAGGCAATGCTTTCCTGGAGCCCCTGGCCTACAGTCCAAAGAACGGCTCCAGTTGGCTTTCCTTTAAAAAAAAAAAAATGAGGGGGGAAAAAGACGCCACATGTGGAGGATTAGGCTCCATCTTTCATCCTCCACGCTCTCTGCTCGCCCTCTACTACCAGGGCCATCACTGCTCCCGGCGAGCCGGTGAACCAGCCACATAGATACATGCACACACCCGAGCTATTCTTTCTCTACCAGCAACACACAACACAAACTCACCTGACTCTCTCTCCATCTCTGTCCCACCCCACCCCCCACCCCCCACCCCCCTCCGGCTCTTTTAACTGTGAACGGGGATTGCAAACATGAACACACAATCTCCCTCTTTCTGTCAGCTCTCTCTCTCTTTCAGAGCTTGAGTTGGATTTAAACTTTTAGTTTCGTGCGGGGGCGCACATATCCCTGGCTATTGTAGGAGGGAGTACTCCTGACTTTGACAAAAGCTGTACAGTTGTGATTCTGAATATTCCTACAGTAAAGTTAGTGGGGTAAGCTGAGACAGTGATACGGTTTTAATTCCATAAATTGTCCTCATTGTGTCTTTGCATATTTCACAAATGCCTGTGCTTCTGAAACCTGGCAGCTATGGTATACAGCAGCACTGTACATATGGTGCTTCAATCGAGAACCTGCACCGTTGACTGCAAATTTATTCCATGTCAGACGTGTATATCTTGAATATACTTAACCTGTTAAGTGTAATTCATGCGCCAGATGGATTGAAGGATGAGAATAAGGTAAACATGATACTTAATGCTCTTTCTATTAGAAATGTCGGGGCTCAGATCTGAGGGCGAGTGGCACCCATCATCAATACCAGAGCGGTTATTAGTGATGCGCGTGAAACGCTAGCCGAGGCGCTTGATGACACTGGGGGCCTTGCCTGTCTCAGGGAACAGATGTGCCACCCACTCGCAACAGTTGTACCCTACCCACAGTGGCCTTGTGGGAGACGGTGGGCTAGTTGCGGACTGAAGATGATACCTCACTTAACTAGCTCCCATGCTGGCTGCAGGGAGACTGCGTCTCTCTGAGAGGAGGGAGCGGGAGAGGAAGGCAGAAACGGGGAGGGTGTGAACAGCACACATATTTACAGGATCAATATTTACCCAAAATTCTTCTCGGGAGCCAACACCTGCTGCATCTTTGTATAAAGTCGAGAAGTTGGTGAAATGAAATCGGCTGATCTCAGTTGAAGATTTCATTAGCCCCCCACTCCCACCCATCCCCACCTCCCCCAAATATGAACTTGGAAACTTGATCAAGTTATCGTGGCATTAAAGTCTACGGCAGATTTTTCTCTCGCTTATTTTTTTTTTCTTTTTCTTCTCAGACAGCTCATTAAAACAAATACAGCTAATAATGAACATTTTAAAGGCTCATAGTACAGACTAATTTTCTTTATTATTTCTTAATCCTTAATGAAGAGTTTCATTTACACCATGCTTATAGGGAAAACATGCATTTCAATGTGCTGAAAGTTAATTCATTTCCTTGTAATGCAATAGTTAGTTTTAATTGCTTTTTAATGTAGTCGGTTGACTATAATATTGCAGAAAACAAACTTTGTGTTGCATTCATTTCATTTCCATTTTGAATTCACAGACATTATTTCAGAATTTTTAATGACTCACCATGATATCCTTCATATTCGCAGGCTTCTTTCTTAATGAGCTATGGAAACATGCTGCATTATGATAACTGTGTGAAATTGTGATATATTATACTTTAATAAAAGGATATTTGAACTCACAGCTTGCTGTCAGATCAAGGAAGAGATATGTGTTGTGAGTGTTGGCACTAACAGGAATGAACTGTGACACCTAAATCAACAACTCGCAGAAGGACTTTGCCCCCAAATTCATTTGTCAATAGATTGAGTCAATACGGGTTGATCTGTGTGCAGCTCCTCAGCCTTCTGTCTACCCATCAACACACAGAGGACAGTGTCTGGCTAGACGTCTGGCCATTAACTGCATTATCTGTGCTTCTGTTGTGTAAATGCATCAAAAACTGGGTATGTTTTTTTTTTCTTTTACTCCTCTGCCTGTCATGATGAAACCGACGTCCCAGTTGTTTGAGTGAATGAAACCTGATACGACATAAATGGCGTCCAAATTCAGTCTTTATAAGTGAGGTCTCAACTGATTTAATTATACTAAGTGGTAGGAAGCCCACACACACACACGCGCTATCAAATATTAAAGTGGTAATCTGTGAGAGTCTTGTTTTTATTTTCACTCCTTGTCCAATGGTTGGCACTCACTGCTGCACTTTAAAGACTTTGCCTGTCAGTCAAATGTTGTGGGCAGGGCTCTGATGTCTTTTAATTTTGGATCATCTGTTGAGGAGGTTTGAGCAGCAAATCATGTGTCTCTTCATATACACCACAAAAAGCGAGTTTCCCAGTGAAATGCCTACCACACACAGGGTAACTTCACCTCTCCATGGCGTCCACGGAGACCTGGGAGTGAAAACCTGGAAAATAAAACTGCTAAACACCTCCTCAACCCTCAGCCTCCACTGAAAAGGCCAGGATCAGGAGCTGAGCACCTTTTAGACTTAAAAGAACATAAAGAACAGGTATCGTTTCAGAAACAGTATTCTGAAATAGAGAATTCAAGAATTACACCAAAGTTGGACGCATTTAGATCTCACAGTTTATGACCACATCCAATCAGTCAGTGCCAAGTAGCATGCCCTTCGTGTGTGGAGGTCAGGGTGGGGACTACAGGAGAGTTTGTATCTTGTCACAGTATCTGGAATTAAAATTTTCTAACCTTATTAACTGGAAATATTACAGAAGGCAAGAATTTTAAAAACACCACCATTATACATAATAATGCAGGATCATCCGTTCTTGTCTGGCAACAGGGTTTTTTTTTATTTATGGACTTCAGTATCGGACTCTACTCATAATGTTGGCTTTGTATTTCAATTACTTTTCTTAATATGCGGTTGCCTTTTCCCACCTTCTGCATCCTCAGACATCCATGGTGGAGAGGTATCTCTTTGAGTTGCTCTTTTAAGGGTTTATCGATCTTTCTTTACGTTTTTAGTTTTCTTAATAGAGAGGTTAGGTTTATGGATGCCCACAGGAGCTGCAATACACTGTATGTGTTATTGGGCTATAAAAGCAAAATTGATTTAACCTGACTTAAAAGTATTAGAAGTATGAACTTCACTTGCAAATTTCAGTTATATTTGTGTAAATGTGTCACATGTTAATACTGTGTTTGTGCAATATACGAATCAGTTTCCACACATTAAGCACCGAAGCTATGACATGCAGTCTGATTTTCTTCAGATGTCCATCATTTTATCACCTGCACGTTATCAGTACTGTCTTGGTTAGAGCTGAAATGATCAGGTGGTTAATCAGAAAATTAATCAGCAACTGAGTTGATAACATTCTCTAATTCTAGCTTCTAAATTGTGTGTTCTTTGTCTGTCTAAACACAGTACCTCTGGTTTTCAGAGAAAACAATTTCAAAAGCTTGAAAAATTGTGATTATGTATATAT
>JBBMJY010000025.1:3871620-3915991 GCA_037833715.1 Toxotes lorentzi
TACAGACCTGGTTATTCATGGAAATTCATGTTTAATTTTTTCTTCAGGTATCAAAACATGCTTCAAAGTTTTTGTCTTTTCTCATTTTCAAACACAGGGAAACAAGCGCCCCAGTTGTTTGAGTCTTACATACCTGATTATGAATTTAGTGAAGCTTACAGACATAAAGCCAAACCTACTGCAAAGAAGATCTGCTGAACGTTTTGAACGACAAGCACCCACCAGAACACCGTTCACATTTCAGACAATAAATCATTAGTAACAACCATGGCATCTCTTTCCCTCTCATCCTTTTCGCTCCCCCTCCAACCCCCCACCCCCACCCTCTTAATGCCAATCAGAGCAAGATGGGAAGATTCCCTCCAACTCTTGAGATCCAGCATGTGTTTCTCCCAGAGGGGAAAAATTAATTCCTCCTCCTCCTCGGCATCCTCCTCCTCCCTTTTCTACGCCAAGGTGCAGCGTGCTCCCTCTCTTTTTCTCTCCCCATCTGAAAGAATACAAGAGAATGAGAACCTCTCCTGAGGGGATCCAGCTTATATACTATTTCATCCGCATTTAAATCCTCTGATAAATGCGAATGTGAATGCCTTAGCGGGGAACTTGCGAAATAAAGAGAGATTATTTTCTGGAGATACTAATATTAGTCTTTTGGCATGGGGTAGAGTGAATACGACACCCGAGCGTGGGGAAGTCTATTGATGGTGATATTTAATCTAGTGTAAGCATTGCTCGTTGTCAAAAGAGTTGAATAAAGGGGAGAGGAATATGGGCTGTTTTTTTATTTACATACCTGTGAGAATGACGATCCATTCAAATAGATGACTTATCGGGCCAGAACAGAACCTCCCTCTCCCCACAGGCAACGGAGAGGAAGAAAAATAAGTTAAGTCTTATATTATTCCGACGGAGAGCTTTTGTTGGCATGATTTGGTCTCTCTATATACTGCACAGTACAACTTTTTAACTATCTCTAGTTGGCATTTTGTAGCAAGTAAACTATTGTTCCACCTTGTCGTAAATTTTAAGTTGTTGAGGAATTCCGGTCGAGCGTGTTGTCTTCCGTGTCTTGATCATCCAGGTGCCGAGCGGCACTTTTCCTTCCCACTTTGATGCAGGGAAAAACATCAAACGAATCCTTAAGACACCCATAATAATCTACGTTTTTATTATGTGTTCATTGTTCCCCAGGACTGTCATTTCCAGCAGCCTCTGTGCGAGGAGACGCGAAGGTTTCCGTCACAAATATTCCTTTCAGGATCTGTTAGGCCTTGCTTGTCATCTGGATGAAAAGGAATCGTGGGGATTTTTGTGCTTGCCCTTAATCTCCCTAACTGATGCTGGGAGTGCAAATCAAATCCAATTATAGGCAATGTGGGCCTTCAGCCTCTTTGAGGAAAGATATTGGAGACACTGATGGTTATCTGGTGTATTTTTTTTCTTCTTCTTCTCCTTCTTTGCTTTGAAACAACCAGGAGTGAGTGAGGTCATGGGAGCAGATCTGAGCTCTCGCAGGCCCTCACTTGAGATGTTTTTTTTTTTCATTTTTCACATCAGGCCACTCAGGCTACTCTTATTTTCATGTAAAGATCATTGTGCCTCCGTAGATTTTTTTTTTTTTTTTTGACATGTGAAGATGAGCGAACATCCTGAATAAAGGGTCCAGGTGTGATTACATTTATATTCAATGGTAATTTCCTTCAAGAACAAATGACACTTTATGATTTCTAAATTGATAACTGCGGGTAAAAAAAGCTGACTCCACTTTTTATGACCCTCATGCATATTTTAGAATTTGAATGATGCGATTGCATGCGTTTACTGAAATAGCAGTAAAAGCTATTTTTATGCATTTATTAGCTGATTTTACAACTTATTGCTGTTGTTGGAGGACGGGTGACAGAAGCCAGCAGTGGTAGAATAGTACTCCATTACAAGTACATGAGTATTAGCAACAAAATGTACATTAAAGATCCAAACTAAAACCACTCATGGTCCCTGTCAGTGTCATTATGTTTGTAAATTGTTATTACTGATGTATTAATATGTCTAAAAAAGTACATATTTAACTCTGAGATGTGGTGGACTGGAAGTATAAAGTGGCACAAAATGGAAGGACTCAAGTATAAATGCCTCAAAAGTGTAAATGTAATTGTTTACAGTTCATTTGTGACTTTCTATGATAATTCAAACCAGCAATCACTTGTTTAGTGGCCAGTTTTTCTGATAAGGACCCACGGTCAAAGCATTTTACCCCAACCAAGAAACTGCAGCATGCTGCATGTGAGTATGTTAGACTATGAGAAAGTAAAACAACTTTCCCTGGAAAAATAAAGGCGAAAAGTGACAAACTCGACCAAAGGGAAGAATCATTCCGGGTGCAAAAGGACTAATAGGCGCTGAAATACTGATTTTGGATTCACTGACACAAACTCTTATCTGCCTTAATCCTAGCTTTGGAGAGCATGGTTAAGAATGTCCCTGTTAAAACTAATCTACGATTACAAAATATCTCGAACTCAATAAACTGAGATTATTCAAATCCCTCATGGTGTAATCGCACCCAAGTGCCACCATGTAATCTCAACTGAACGTGTTTTGCATTCATCTGCCTCTTTCTCTCCCTCTCTCCCAGACAGCATGTAAATAAACCTTCCTGTGGTGTGGGACGGTGTAAACTTCAGAATTCGCTGCTTATTTTGTATCATTAAAATATTAATCACAGATTAAGCCCCTTAATACCCTATGGATTGCCATTTTAGAAAACAAATACAATAGTTCCCCCACTCTTTTCTTTGCAGAAACCTCCTGGCATCTCAGGAATCAGCCTCATGTTTCAGTGCTGAAAGAAAGACAGGAAAGGATAGAACTGTAATCCCTATCAATGCACTTTAGAAACCACCTTCTTGCTAAAATGTGTGACTAATGGGCACAAATCTGCGGCTTTAGAAGCTGTCAGCGAGGACTGCCTAGGCCGTTGTTCCACTATTCACCGCATAAACGTAATAAACCCGTCCCGTTTGTTTTTGCCATTGCTGGAGTCTTTTTGTCTCTGCTCAGAGCAAATGTACCTTGAGGTCTTGTGTAGGGTTTCTTTTTTCAAGCTGCAGCTCCTTTTTTTTTTTTTGCTTTCCTCCTCCCGCCCGGTCTGTGTGCTGCTTCGTGGTGCCGTAATGACATTAAAACACGAACACTTAAAGGGCTTTTGGTGAGAGCCACATTGTCTACTGTGAAGGCTTCCAAAAAGAGGCTTTTATTTTGTTGTGGGATTTAATGCCAGTGTGTGTTACCTGATAACATTAAGGCAGAGCAGGGAAGCAGGAATATTCCCTGACTGGCAAAGCTTCAAGAATATTGACCACCAACAGGATTGCAGCTGATGCCGGCCATGTATATTCATGTGCTCAGAACGGCCTGATTATAGCTATTACAGAATTATATCCAGGGATGCGCAATTCATTAGCCCTGATTTTTCTTTATCTAGCGTCAGAGTACAAGGCTAGCTTAGTGGGGCAGAGCTGGATAATGTGTCTAAATTTTCACTGCAAGAAGCAAAAAGAAAGTGTAAGAATCCTCATCAACTTCTGGGTTTCAGAGAGCTTTCTCTACAGTACTCTGAGAAAAAAAGAGTCTCTGTAGCGGGAGCTTCAGTGTGAAAGTTATCAAAGGTGAGGCCTGACACATCCATACTTGGAGGAGTAAAAAAAAAAAAAAATCCCCAGAAGTTCTTTAGAGTATTTTCAGAGTGTTGTTTTTTTTTTTTTTTTTTTTCTTCTGGCAGGTGAGATTTGTGGACGCCAATCGATTTATGTTGTTGTTTTTGCGATGGCAGTTAAATACACTTTGGTAAATGAGGTGAATGAAACCTATAAAATGAAGTTTGCTTCCAGCTGAATAGTTAATTCGGTGCATCCAGAAAAAAAAAAAAAACTAGTTTATTTTTTTCTCCTCCCCTCGCTGCCGTATGTGAGGGAGAAATAATGACAGTGTTTCGGCGTTGTTTGATCATCCTTAGCAAATTTGAATGCCAAATTTGTTTTGCAGGTGTTGCTCATGGAATAATTGAGCTGCATAATGTGGATAAGGTGTTGCTACCATACTACACTTAATACGCATTTTAAGCACCAAAACAGCTCCAGCCGGTACAGAAGCCTGAAATCATTACAAGTTTAGTTTTTGAGACAAAAAATGGATTTCGCTTTGGACACGGTTTGTCTTTATGAGAAAACATATTTTTAATGTGCGAAGATAGAAAAAAGACAGAGAGATAGAATCAAATGATTACAATCAATCATCAGAAACTTCCTCTTAAAACAGTGACCTTCCTACATGTACATAGATATTTGATTTGTAATATCGTTTATGATCTCATATACATTAAAGTGCCAAGCCAACATGCAATCATAAGACTATAAAAAAAATGCTGCTGGAGTGGTGAAACATTTGTCAGACAAAAATACGACTGCTCACATGTGATGTTACAAAAAAAAATCGTCCTCTATCCCAAGCTGTACAAATAAAATCTGCCACAAAAAAAAAAAAAAAAGATTCCCTTCCTAAAACTCATCAGAAATGAAGGATCATCCACAAACAGGAAGTCAAGACATCTTTGGAGATCACTTCATTTTCTGTGACTGGCAACGTACCTGAACCTATCAGAACTGGCCCTAACAGGATAAACTCCACCCTCATGGAGCACCAGGTAAATAAAACAAATGCTGAGGAAATGACCCAGGTCTGGCTCACAGACTGAATATGGTGGCTTCGATATAGACTGCTGAGAGACTTCACCACAGGTTGAGGATATGTGCTGTATGTACACACCAGAATCAGTCTACTCCTTTGGTGTCTTGGGTGCATTGTGCTCCTCTTCATGTCTTGCCAGGCAGAAGCTCTATAAACACACTGAGCCACATGTAAATACCCACACGCGCACAATGCGCACACACTCAAGACAATGGCTATTACCAGGCACACCTGGGTTCCTGCCTGCGCCATCCTCCTAATATCTTTTAAATCTTCACATAAGGTATGCCTTCCATAGGGCTTACAATACCATTTGCTCTAATAAATTCTTTTGGCAGCGCTGAGTGCAAGCTGCTTCTCCAAGGCCCCAGGAGAAGCATGGAAGGGAGTGGGAAGGGAGAGGCAGCTCAAAATATGAGGATAAATAGTGGGGAATCCTCTAGGACCCAGGCCCTGGTAATCAACATTCTTCCAACTGGAAACATTTTCCAATTCTTCATCTTCATTTAGCTTCCTTACCTAGTAATTCTTAGCAGCGGGCTGCAATAATTTGCACTGACGCCTGAATCGAAAAAGCAGGAAGGGTCCAAATTGAAGGTTTTTGGAGGGACGAGGGGAGTGGTGGAGAGAAAGAGAACAGAGGGGGGTGATTGTGATAAGCAAATGAAATTAATGACGGTGAGTGTTTGTCTAGTGAAGACAGGAAGGAGCACGGTGTCGTGTGCCATGTTAAACACTCCACACATGGTAAAGTAGCTAATCCAGGCTCCCTCCATCTCAAGCCTCTGTGTGATTACAGCGAACAGTCTCCTCATCGTGAACGCCACAGAGCAGAGCGGCGGCCCTAGTTATCTCTCCAACAAGAGGCTCATTAAGACCGAGAGAGAGTCAGAAAGACAGAGAGAGAGAAAGTGAGAGAGCAGGAGGGAGGGGAAAAAAAGGTTTTTAAGTGTTGACTAATAGAGGAGCTCCGAGGTATTTATTTCTTATTGTTTCCCTGCAAAGTCATTATGCCACACTGGAGGTTCTTCTTTCCACTACCTGGCAGAGAGCAAGAGAGCGAAGTAGAGGGGATGTACGGTGTGTGTGTGTGTGTGTGTGTGTGTGTGTGTGTGTGTGTGTGTGTGTGTGTGTGTGTGTGTCGTCGTTGTCGTTTTCTTTCACCCATTTCACCCTCCCTCACTCCCACTCTACTTTAAGGGAGGAGGCGATGGCTCGAGGCGAGCCTGGATCTCCAGCACTGAGATGCACTCCTATTGTGGCTCTTTGCTGCTGCAGCATATGAACTGTCACTTGTTACGTTAAATTATAGATCGCCTCTCCTAATTCCCAGCCTGATATTTCTGGCAGAGGGGAGGAACATGCGGACAGGCAGCATCTGTTAGACCCACTGATGAAGGCCAAAAACTCTTTTTCTCTGCACCCATTCGTCACCTGCTCTGACAACGGTCGGTTCACCTGATCCTCTGCAGCCCACAGAGCAAACTCAAAGGGTGAAATTAGCTTTATCAAACAGAAAGTTAAATTCCTGAGGGGGAAAATTGATTTATCTTCATTAAAATGTATTTAAAAATACACATTTTAATCTGTCTTTTCTCCAACTTTGACATTTGACTATTCCTCAAGTTTATACCAGGTGCCTGTTTGTGCTCTGTTTGTGCAAAAAAAAAAATAAATAAATAAAATTCAGGGTTAAATGGTTTAATAGTAATTATAGTAAAGCAACATTCGAATATTAAACCGTCTAAATACAGTTTTATCAGTTCTCAATTGTCTTAACAATAGTTTAATTGTTAGCTCTGCCGCCCACACAATGGTTGGGCAAAGACAAAAACCACTAATGGCTCAGCAAAGAAGAAGATGAATAAAATTAAAAGACACCTGCACACCTCTTCTCTTCTATTTGAATAGATTTCTTTGTTAATTTTGGAAGCAAGTTCAGTCATTACAAAGAACACCTACTGTCCCCTAAGCTGCAGTTTAAAGCATTTAAGCATTTATCGGCACAATAGCCTATTCAATTACACTGATAACAAATGCAAAGTAGTGCATCTGTTGATTCTAACTTTTGGAATATCTTATTTCTTGCTTGAGAAAATTAAAACTTGACATTATGAAACGAAAGATGAAACTGAATCTGAATTCATTTCCTTCAGTATAGGCCCGCGCCTGCTGTCATTAATCAGTCTGTAAATAGTCTGTGTGCAGTTAATTGTTGAGAGGCACCCACGACTGAAATAATCACTTTGACTTTTTAGAGCATCAGAGCCAAAGGTCAAAGGTGTTTCTGGGGATAAACAGGAGGAGGAGGTAAGAGAAGAAGTGATGAAGAAACAGAACAAACTGCACTCTAGGAAGTGGCTGCCCATATTCCTCTTGACTGGAAGGATGTGTAACTTAAATAATTTATATTATCGGTAAAATATGTACAATCATTTACTTATTTTAGGTCAGTTAACATATTTCAAACCAAAAAGGTGAGATAAAGAAAAAAAAAGCAAGGAGTGTCACCATTTCATTTTAAATCATTTTGTACCTTTAATGTTTACAGATCTAAGGTCAAACCTCACAACCTACTTAAATTCCACAGTTTAAGATAAAATATTTTTAACAAAAATCTACGACACGTTTGAAAATGTCAGCCGTACCTCACTCACAGACCTTCACAAAGCTTCAAAGAATTCTTCGGCATATTTTCATTCGCTTTATGTACAGTACCTGATGGGCGGAGTTAAGCAAGACGAGATGAAACTTTAATTATCTTTGTTGTGTTGTTGCAGCGGAGAAACAAGAACACAGGAGGGGGAAAAAAGCAGAATATGAATATAAAACCAGCGTCAGACAAACACATACAGCCTACAAATTCAAGGCATGTTAAGTAGAATGGATGAGTGGCAAGACTGGGTGACAGCATGAATAACTTACATGCATGGATTGACATATAGTTGCTGTTACAGATGGTGCAATAGTCATTGCTCACTAAAATATACATTAGTAAATATGAGAGGTTTGATACATTTTTACTGTGCCACAACAATAAGCAAAAAATGTAAATAAATATGCCTTTAAAAATACTGAGATGTGAAAATATTTACTTAATATTTTGACATAGAACGGCGTCGAAATGTGTTTTAAAGACAGTTTAAAGAAAAAATGTGTGTTATTAACTGGGCACCGGGTTTGTTTGTAACCTTAACTGTCTTTGCAACACATTTTTGCACTGTTCTTTCTGCTCTAATATATTCTCTGGTGTGATAAATAGAGTAAATGGTTTGCACACACTTTCTGAGCAGGTCAGGTGTGTGTGAATGGCTGAGTCTCGGGCGTCAGTAGTTTTCTGAGGGTGTTGTGCTCGTCTCTCTCTCTCTCCTCTCTCTGCAAGAGAATTAAAGCTGCTTCCTCTGGTCTGTTAGACGACACCTCCTGGTAGAGACAGAGGCTGCAGCTCGGAGGCATCACACTCACACTGTATGGTCTGTGTGTGGTGTGTGTGTAGTGTATGTGTGTATGCGTGTGCGTATATGAGTGTGGGGAGTGTATTTGTCCTTGTGTGTACATATGTTGGCAGTGTCTGTCTGTATCTTTAAGAGGGAGAGAACAAGACAGTGTCTTTTCGCGGTGACGTGTGTGTGAGAGTGTGTGTGCATACATACAGTGCATACCCCCACTTAGGAAAGCCAACCACCCTCAGTGTCTCCAATGGCTTAGGGCCCTTTCCTCTCTCCCATGGGGGCCCTTGATTGAAGCCAGAATTCCTCCACGTGTGTGCGAATGCGTGTGTTTGTGTGTGTGAGAGTGTCGGCCTCACTGGGATTGCATTAGACAAAAGAGACGCACTTGCCAGCAGCTGTGGTGAAGACAGCAGCATCCCCACCCCACCTAAAGCAACCCATTGGCTCCTTCTTCCACTCCCAGCCTCCCTTGGTCCAGTTAGGCAACTGGAGCGGCGATGGCGCCCGCTCAGGAGAAGAAAAGGCCCCTCGGGAGGCTGGAAACTGAATAAAGGAACGCGCAGAAAGAGAGAATAAGCATTTTTCATGCTTTTTTGTGTTTAATGCCATTTCCAAAAATAATGTGGGCTTTAGAAAACAGAAGGTAAAGATTTATAAGAAAACACATGCACATACACATACATGTCCACACGCAGACACAAGCACATGCACAAAATGCCAGTTTGGGGAGGGTTGTTGTGAATACCTGATTCTTCCCCCCTTTTTTTTCTCCTCATCTCCCTTTAAAAATCTGCAAATCCATTTGCTAAACAGCTGCACCTCTGTAGTGCATAGATAACAACCTGGGCCAGACTGGCTTTGCGGCAGCGAGTGGAGGCAGATAGGCCCAAATCTCTGGCCCTTTTTTCAAAAATGCTAATGACGAAGGAACCACTTCCCCGGCCAAAAAAAAAAAAAAAAAAAAGAAAAGAGAGAGATGGAGAGAGAGAGAGAGAGAGAGAAGGCTCTTGTAGATCTGTCAATTGCTATTTTGACAGATATTTGCTTGTAAGTACACACAACACTTGTTCCCTGTGTCTTATCTGGTGCTGTGCAGAACACTGACCTACATTACATCAAGCACAATATGATGCACAAACATGCTCTGTTCAATAGCCTGCTTTTTTCTGTTGTTTGTTTGTTTTTATTTTTTTCCTCACTCCCCCTCTTCTCTCTCTTTCACCTTAAAAACAGATGGATTCAAATGAAATGACTGCAAATCCTATGAACAGAAGGTATTCTTTCTCAAATAAAACCTTGTGGCTTAAAGGGAGAATCTTCCGACCATCTCCGGATGTTTGATTGCTCCTCAAAGGCCCAAGCAACTGCACTCAGCGGAGGAGAGTAAATATTGGAAATATTGCCACAGCTGCTCATTCACTTCGTCTCTATCTCTCCCACTCTGCCTCCCAACTCACACTCTTTGACACACACTCTCCAACACGTGAAAACAATGGCACAGAATGCATACTAGACAGATAATTATAATGTGCTGCTGCATTTATCCACATTTCAGGTAGATTTGGTTGTTTTTTGTTTTTTTTTTTTTCAGCTCAACAACTTCCAGCAAGGTCAGAAGTCAGTTGCAGAGCAGAAGTCGTGGAGTCAGAAGAATTTTATTGTCTTATACAAACACACATACAGTCTTATACAAACAACATAGAGTTTTAAACTGAGGTGATTCAGTTGACAGATTGGCTCTCTAATCACCAGGGGCTGCATTACAGAAACTTCTGACTATGAAATCCTCTCTTTATTTGTTTGGTGGCCATGAAATGTGAGTTTTTACCTGATTTAGAACTTTCGAATTAGTATTAGACAACAATTTGGACTTGGACAGAAAAACTTTCCCAAGCTTTCAGCCACATCTCATGGCCTTCCACATTTGATTGAGCTGCTAGATCGCCATGGAGACAGTTCAATGGCTTAATGTTATCACGGTTATCAAGTATAGAGTTTTGGTCTTTGTGTTGGACATTCATTCAAAAACCTGAGACTCACCCTCAAAATTCATTCTTTTTCTTTTTCTTGGAAAGAGAAGTTGACAAATCAGTCCAGCTCAGAGGTCCATTTAGTAGCTGTTCTGGAGCTGTCCATCATTTCACATGAACTTCATCTGCAGACGGACTTAGTAGAAGTTCCAGATGTTTTCAAAACACGTGTTATCATTTTAACTATCCAGCAACACATTAATCACCAACTAACAGCACACATTAGCTACATTAGCTGCTACTAGCATAGCACACCCTAATGTCTGACTGAGCTGTCAGTGCTCAAGTTGCATTGTGGGTAATGTAGGTGCCAGGTGTTGAAAAAGAGGAAGAATGTGTGAAATAAAAAGGAAGATTGTGCCGCTTAGATTTTGATCATATCGTGAGTCTGTCAATGTTTTGCGAACATCCAGATATTTTATATACCTTAAATACAGAGGCACATATGACTCAACAAACACAAAATGCATTTTAGGAAAAATGACAAAGAACTTTGCAAGAAAACGCCGACAGTCACAGAAATGAAAGGGAACTCTTTATAAAGCAGAAACACTTACATTATATTCAAAATGATCGTGAAACAAGGAGAGTTTGCACTTCACTTGGTTCCCTTCTTGAGTCACTATATTTAATCCACAGAAACCTCTGACCAGGCATTTGTTTTTATCCAGTGGATGCCGTTTGAAGAAAATGAAGCATTTGTTGACAACGTGTTAACCAAGTAAAGCGAGTGAGCTGAAAGTATTAATTTACTATTTATAAGTTGCACTTATGAGTTGATCAAACTCGCTTGGCAGATAAACAACAATGTGACCGCACTATCATTACAAGCTATTATTTCCCATCAGTCGAAGATCTAGTCCTCAAAGAGATAATTACAGGTTCTCTTTTCACTATAATTGTCAGTTCACTCAATTGTGTTGTGATGTATTGGAGAATGTATAGCTTATTCCCACCCGACAATCCAACTTGTATACATTAGATTGTTTTTGCCTGTAGGATGCTTTATAGTAGATTTGACCTCACTTCATGTTGACTGGCAGGTGTGGTTGGAGGTGGCAGGAGTGGGAGGTTCGTAGCTTGCAAGGCCCCAAGAACGGTGTGTTTATGTCCATATGTGTGAGCGTGCGTGGAAGTCGTGGAAGTTTATGTTCTATATAAAGCCTGTGTAGATGGGACTTTATTATCAACAGTGAAAACTTCAATAAAAGCCGTTTTTATAGTAATTTTAAATAAATCAATTTGTGATTGTGCTCGCCTTTTTACTGAACACCAAGTCAAAGATGCTTCATTTTTTAGATTCCATTCTATATGTGAGCGATGTCTAACACATCAGTCCAGAATCTTCTTCAGGTGTTCAGCTGTGAAGGTGATAGTATATGATTCATATCATTTTCATACTCGTGAACCATTCAGTGGCACCTCATGAACTGTATTCAAACATCTGCATGCAGTATGTTGTACGCCAACGAGTTCTGTTCCCTTCTACTCTTCAGTCTAGAAGCAGCACCACCTTTGGACACTTGGAGCGAAACCTGAACAGAGAGCTTGAAATCACAAATGTCTGAATCGTCTTGTAAACTTAACGTGTTTAACATGTTAACTGTTAACAAACAGCTGCACATTTGCAAATTCAATAGGCAAAATCTAAGATTAGCATTTGAGTCGTGTCGTCACAAATGTATATAACACATACTAACACATTTGTTTGGGTGTCTACCAACTCTGGAGGTATGCTCCACCACTAGCTAATAACTAATGTCTGCCTGCAGTTTGGTACTGGGCAGGTAGAGCAGAGTACAGTGCATTTCCAGAGGTTTTTTTTTGTTTTTTGCTGTATGCTGCTCTTGGAACAAGGTTGACGAGAGCAGTGAGACTCAATATAAATAGTAAAGATGCAAAACGCTCAGTACACTCAGTAGAGCTGAGGGGAACCACAGATTTGGGTGTTAGTTGTCTCTAGGTTTGTCACTGAAGCTTAGTGCAACTTTAAAAACAACAAACAAAAAAACAACTTGTGTGTGAATCTAAAAAAAAAAAGCCTAAAGCTGATCTTTTACATTATGTACAAGTAAATAAATGAATTAATCTCCTTCTATATTCATCATTATATCTTCAGTGTTACAAAATAAATAAACTGACTTGTAAATTCTTTTTTTTTTTAAGCAAGAAAATTCATGTTTTCCTCTGTAATTATCAACCATCAAAATGGAACGATAAAACCTAGTTTACAGCCACCTGGATAAGATTGTACCTTTCACTAAGTACACCTTTTCACCCAGAACTTCTACGCTGTGTAAAATCTACTGTATGATTGTACAGCACTGCATCCTACTCTGTTGTATATGAATCAGCCTTATCACATAGTCCACATAAGATCATGTAAAAAGCGCAGTGCTTGCCTCGTTCAGTACAATACGCCTTGATGTTGCATTTGAGAGAGAGAGGCCGCCGCCGCGTGCAACCCAGAGAAAGCAGGCAAGACAGAGTAAACAGTTTGTTCCTGTGAACAGCTCGATGCCAATCAGCGATTAATGAGGCGATGCTGGAACCACCGGCTGAGAGAAGTTAAACTGAGCTGAATTAAGGAGCAATATCATCCCTCATGCAGGTGCTCGCCGAACGAATAACTGCTTTAATTACTGTTATTCAATCATTCGCTTTTTTCCCCGCCGCATCCAAATACCACTCTGGTATTATCCCTTTTTCTTGTCAATTTACAAATGCCTATCACAGACGTCCTACCTACATGTTTTGCTCATGGCACTAAAGCATATGTGACCCCTCAGATGAAGAAAAAAAAAGAGGCAGCTCCCAGTCTTGAAGTGTGTATTGTAAAAGAAAGAAAAGCTCAATAGCAAGGTACAGTTTGCAGAGTCCCTCTGTTTGAATGGGTCTTTATCTTGGTTTACATACTTGGGGTGGAGAGGTTTGTGGGTGCCTTTGATGGGAAACATCTGTGTGTGATATGGGGGCTCGTCAGGAATGGGGGAGGAAAAAGTGGGCGTCTTTGCACCTGCTTCAGTACACTGCTCCACAATGCTTATTATTTCTGCTGGAGGTGCCTCGTGTAGTTCGTGCTGCCACATCCTGTCAACATAGACTGTACAGTGACAGTACAACGTCTGTCAACTTTAACAGTATGTGTGTATAGTATGTTACAGTCAAAGTCAGATCTCAAGGGTTTGATGTCATTTGATTTTGTCAGGTTTGAATTTGGACCTAAACTTTCAGGTGTTTAGTTAAATGAAACAGATGTAATTATACAATTTTCTGAACAAGTTTGTGGGTTTGAGGAAGAAGTTAACTTATTGGTCCTGCAGCCACAGTGGCTCTGAAGGCGCCCTTAGACTGTGCGACAACAACGATCATCTAAATTTACTACTTGTCACACCGCGCAGCATGAGTGGCAATCTGTGTCAGACTGTACAATATCAATTTGGGGCATGTCACATCGTGCAGTGAATGCCTAGTGACTCGTAGCGCACCAATGTAAACAGAAAAAAATAAAAAGCATATGACAGCAGAGGCAAGTCATCATCTCACGTCATCCATCTGCGTCACTCTTTTATTTTGTAAGTGCAGCAAAACAATAATGATAATGGGCCACAATGCTGACACTTCTATGTATCAGAGAACCCGAGGAAAGGAGCAGGAGAATGAGACTGTGGCCCTGGTTGTAGCAAGGGAAAAGTGTTGTTTTCACTAAGAAAAGTATGTTTTCACTAAACTTTATTTAAAAAAAAGGCGTTTACAAAATTGGCAGCAGCAGTCAAACTGTGAGAGCTTCCTAAATTTCTGATGAATTTTCCTGCACGTCTTTGTTCACCAAAGCTCCAACTCATCCGTCAGTGGATGTGTCTCACGGTGCGATGTAGGGCCACAGTTTTGGACTGATTGATCATCTATCTATCATCGCTAATGTAGCACAGCCGCATTTCCTCTTCCACAGCAGCTGATGATCAGCAAGGTGTGAATTGTCTACAAGACTGACAGTTATATGCTAAGACATAGGGCTGAGCCAATATTAACTATCTAATGTCCATGCTTTAATGTAAATACTGTGTCTTTGTTTTTTTTGTTGTTTTCTTTTTGCATCAAAATTGACATGTATACACAGTTTTTTATTTCTTGTCAGATTAGAAAAAGCCTCAGAAACATCATTAAACCATTACTTCTCGCTGAAGCTGAACTGAATCACCCACAGATGAAACTCCTTCAGGGTTCGTTGCTCTATAAACCAGGAGGAACCACCAGCCAGGCTGCAGGGCTGTTTCCCCTGCACAGACTGGCAGGTTTTCACCCAGGACCACTCCCTCGAACAGTCTGTCACAGCAGTGACTTCATACATCTAATATTGTAAGAGTGTGTCAATACCCACCAGGACCATTAGATGTTACCCAAACAACAACAAACCATGGTTCACAGCTCACCTGAAAAGAGCAATTCAAGCCAAGCGCAGAGCCTTCGCTACTGGGCACAGAGCTGAAGGGAGAGCCTTGTAAACAGTATCAAAGAGGGAGATAGCCCAAGCCAAAGGACGCTAGAAGGAACGGGTGGAGGCCATATTTCAAACTGGCAATCAGAGGCAGGCCTGGCGAGGCCCCTCTGTCCTCAATGGGAAAGCCCCAGCCCCAGAGAACCACAGAAAGGAGGCAGCATGTGTCAGTGACCTGAACTCCTTTTATTGCCAGATTGACATTCAGGACTAGAAATGTGCCACGTAGAGCACAACGAGCAGTGCTGCACGATGAGATGTCCACATGTAAAAGCTGCACTAATAAATATTATTTGTATCACCAATGGATCACATGACTGAATGACCTGCTTTGGTGTCTTTTAACTTGTTGTTTTGGCTTTCACCACCTTAGAGCTCCAGGCAACAAAGACTGACAAAGTTATCAAGTAGCTGGTGAACACTGAGAATTTAGCAGCTAAAAAGCCAGTGAGCACCATAACAGAGCTAAAAGGAGAGTGAATATTGAACTTACTTCTGTCTGGTGGCCAGAACCATGACTCTGAATTAACGCTAATGTTGCTCCGTGTCTACTGGATGTGTAAAAAGGCCACTGTTTCCCAGCACTTGTTTGGGCTATCAATGCTTTTTGCTTCATAAACAGTAAACTCACCAGCAGGCCGGATGTTTCTATGGTTACACACAACCTAAAGCACTGACTTATAACAGTGATTTAGCTGTTGAGGTGTCCTGACTTCAGTGGATTCCTTTCAGCCACTCAGAAGCGCTTTCTGTGGCAATGGTATAAATTTAAATCTGAAGTAATTACTGCTTTGCATTATAAAAAGGTGTGTAAATGCTGTTGCTCTGTATTGTTAAGTTGACCTTTCTCACATGAAGACAGAAATAATGCGGCCCGCGCTCTCTGGGGAGCGCAGGGGAGGGCCGAGGCAGGCGGAGCACAATGGCGTTGTAGGATTTGAGTGGATTGACACAAAACAAACGAGGTGATTTCCCTCAGAGTCAGAGGAAGGATCTATCTCTGTAGAGCTGCACGCTGACAAGTGTCGGTCCCTGGGGACGACAAATAGAGATGTTACTGCTCCGCAGGGAAACGGGCGGCTTCCCTCCTTTCATGTTGCTAAACATAAGGCACAGTGAGCAAAGGAAGGAGGAATGTGAAGATACTTAAAGGCTTGTTTTGTTCTTGTGTATGAACATATTGCCTCAAAATTAAATTAATGATATAATTTGAGCGTCACTTGAGAGACCGCAGAGTCATGCTTTATAGAAGGTGTATCCTACATTGTACCATATATTTTCTGGGTAAGAGTTGTGTGTTATTTATGTTATTATCACCAAGAATAGTTACAGTATTTGTTCTGACTTTTTGGTGGACTGCCTCCTTCGTTGTTTACCTTTGATAAAAGCTTAAAAACTCCCAAGTACTGTGACACTTAAGAAAATATGCTCATTTATTTCACCTCAGCCAGTCTGTGATGCTTCATAAGAATGGGAATCAAACCTTCAGAGTTAAGTCTGTAGAAGTTTGTTTAGTCACTTCATGGTGGTAAAAAAGTGTAAATGTCCAAAACCAACAGTTAATTTAGGTAAATAAGAGAAATCATGAGTGTCTCTGCTGGTTAGGGATGTGATGTTCTCCTTTGCAGCAGCTCCACTTTGTGCTTTAGGCTGATAAGAGAGGCATATTCTCAGGTAAAATTTTGCCAAGAGACGCTTTAAGCATCTATCAGTTCAGCACCTGATTTACACTGTCTGGATCCACATGTTTCCTCCTGAGCTGGCACCAGAGTCAGTTACGTTGCTCCCTCTATGACGTGATGTTTCTTACTGAGACCCTGAGGGTTTTTCCCTTTGGCCTCCTGCCCGAAAATACAACCTCCCAGGTGGGCCAGTGGACACGCCCAGCTCCCTCGCCGCGGCATCACAGCAGCTCCGGGCAAACAAAGCCCTCTGACTCCTTCATCCCCCAGGAGAATATCTCTCTCTCTGTGTTTCTCTCCCCTTCCTATGAAACAAATATTTTTCTGTAGCTGATGACTGAGGAACACATGCGTGCTGTATGTGTTCTTGTGTGATCCACAGACAGTCACACAATGCCTTCTCCCTGTTGTTGTCAGTGCATCTTGTTCTGTCTTGGCAACATTTGTCTTCAGACGTTTTTTGCATTGTTGTTTTTTTTCTATTGTTTATGGTCAATTTTGCACATGAACGTTTTTTGTCCTTCTTACTGAAAATGGAAAAACTATTTATTTGCTTTGTTTTGTAACTTTTTTTCCTGATGATGGGTTGTTTGGTGAAAATAATTTCAAATGTACAATAAAGAATTACAGACTTTGAATTCAAATCATAAATGCTCCTCAGAAAATGTCATCTTTTGTTTAATGCTTGGCTGCATGGTTTGATGGCCGGTGCTTTAATTTTGAAAGTCTAGTCTTTCTGGCAACAGCTCTGAGTCTCGTCTTGACAACTTTCATCAAATGCAGAGGGGTTTTCAGTAAAATTGTTTGTCGAGAAGAAAATGTCTCTCACATACCAGAAATGTTTTATCTATGCATAAAGTCGGCAGATTTGTCAACAATAGCTGATTTTCAGGACATTGAGTTCATACTGGTCTGTCTGGTTGAGGATGGATGAATGGGGATTTAAGGCTCATGTCTTTCACCTCTGTGGCCTCAGACCGACCAGAGATATGACAAATAAATTGTCACAACTGGTCAGTCAAGTAATGTAAGGCAGTTTTTTTTTTCCTTGCTTAAACATAAAGTACAGGATAAACCAAGAAAGCATGTCGACAAGTTTCTGAACACAACAAATTGACATAAAAAGTGACCAAGTAGCATATGTCGATTTTGTTGGAGCTCACTGATGGACAGAGACAAGTCTTAGTACTCTACACTTCTGAAAAACTGAAAAAAAAAGAAACACTGTCAGTAACCTGGTAGATTTTACTGGGATATGAGCGTGTTACAGTTCAACTCCACAAATAAAGAGTTTCAGGATTATTTGCCTGAGGAAGCAGCTGTGGGTCTGGTCTATTGGTGAAAGTGCAGATTAAAGCTTTTGTTCACTGGTTTTTAGCTCAGTGGTCCAGGGACCTCTTCCATTCATTTTTTTTTTTATCAACAATGATCACATGCATGTTGTAGATTTTGTGTTTGTTTGGGTTTATTTTCTGCAGAAAGAGACACTGATTTTGTGCACTTCCTAGAATTCAAAGACAATTCAACCAGTCCCCTCAAAGATTAGGGTAAAGACTTTATTTTCCTTTTGCTTTTAGAATTTTTTTCAACTGTCACACCTTTATAATCATGCCACCAGAGAAAAGACAATTTTAATACTTATGTGTCAATAGGAAACAACAGAATCAAAGCTTCACTGTCCACACACAGTGTGTGATTGGCCTCACTGCTTCTTTTCCTTTTGCAGGTCATAGTTTTCACTCATGATGCCATCATGTTATATATATTATTATACATATAATGCATATCAGCCAGTGTCCGCCCTTTATCGGTTTCCCACTCTCCTATTCTCTGTGCTCAGTAACTGAATACAGAGGAATTCCCAATAAAGCTGTTCTCATTTACATGTTTTTCTGTTTCTGTTGTCAGCCGAACAAAGTGGCCCATCAAGACTACATGTTAACCTGCAGTCACTTTCCAAGCTGCTGCTCTGCACTGCTCAAATCCTGATGTTATGATCGTGACTGCGTCTGACAAAATCACCACACGCACAAGGCAAAGGCGACGGCTGTGCTGTGATTTCGGCTATACTAACTTGTAACATGATCACTCAGAGAGAAAGTAAGAAGGACATTTATGTCTGTGTCAGCTGCTGTGCATAGGGAGGTGTGCCTGTGGTGGGAACGTCCAACCTCGTGCTCAAAGGGAAATATTCGTGCCTCTCTTCTAAAGAAAGTAGTTCTACAAAAAGAAAAAAAAGGGGGTCAGGAAAGTCTGTAAATCTAGCGACAAAGGTGCTAAGTTGGCAACACTGCCTGCAAACGCCCGCCTGATGGCATAATAGAAACTGACAGATCATTTTGAAAGAGCAAAAGCCATTTAGGGAAACTGTCCCCCTATGCCCCCACTGTTGTTGGACTTTTTCTTCATCAGAACATGCTCACTAAGACTGGTGTAAGCAGTCTATCTACTGCACTTGTGGCCGTCACATTCAAACCCCCTTGTTGTCTCTTTTTTTTTTACGCTTGCTATGTTTAACATTCATTTACAGCCAATCAAAGTCGGAATAATGGGATAAAATATCTCCTACTCTTAAAAGAGAGGAATTGAACTATCTTGCACCATCTGGAATTCACATCATTGCTTTTTTTTTTTTTCCTCGTGCAGCAGACTAATGGGTCCATAGGTAGAGGCATCACTGCTGCTCGAGCATCAGTGTTGAGCAGAGTAATGGGTCCATAGAAGGACAGGAAATAGTCAGGGCCACGGCATGCTGGAGGCCCAGCAGTCTCCCTCATTCTCCAGTGCAGTGTTGCACAAGCCTGCTGAGAGTACAGTGTCATTACAGCTCCCACAAACATGTGGAGACAGGGGCTCCTCATTTAGCCAAACGATCACTTAGCTCCAAAGCTGCGATGAGACGCCGAAGCCCGTGGAGAGCAGGAAGTGTTTGAGGAGTTATTCAAACATTTGCAAAGCCAATAACTCCACTAAATCTACCAGGATGCCTCATATTTACATTTGATTCTCGGAACCCTCCCCCACAAAAACAATAACATGGCATCTAAAAAAATTAGCCCTAAATAACGTAATGGCATCCTCTTTGAATCTCGGCTGGTGTCGTGTTTAGACATTAAGCACAGTGGGTTTTAGATAGATTTATTAAGTTTAATTGTTCTGCGAGCATTATGGAGAAAATTGGCAAGATTATAAAATGAAAAATGTCTATTAAAGGTGTGAACCCATGGAGCAGCTGATACCGTACAGCAGATCAATTCTACGTGCTCTTCGAGGGCTTGTTTTGATTTACTCTCAGCAGCAACTTCTTTTGATTTCATCATTAACGCTTTCATCAAAAACCAGTGTACCTAAAAACATTTAGGAGCCTTGACATCAACGAACTGAAGCAAATGCAAAAGCTCTTGGCTCAATAAAGATGCTGATTGTCATGTGATCATTTTGCATATTTGGCACCACAGCATATGTGATTTCTTTTTTTATGTCAGCATAAAGACAAAAACATTTTTAAACATCACAGTTGGTAATCTATGACCTGATCAGGTGTATACCAGGTAAAAGTAAATATCACAGCAGCGGGACTTCCACAAAAATTCCACATGTGAAGGAATCATCATTGGTGTTGATCAATAACTATTGAACCCTGCGGACACGCTCCAGCACACAGTACTGTGGTCATTAATTGATACTGGGTCCCTAAAACTCTTCAGATACATCACTACTTACCTATTTTCTCCACAATTAAACACAAAATTAGTACTTGTATAAAGAATCCTGTATCGTATAAGTAAAGAAACAGAAGCAAAAACAAAGAAACTAACAATTTAACACATAACTTAATTTATTTATTACTGCAAGACACAGACCAGAACAGTTGGTAGCAGCAGGATAACAAATAAATATGAAACATTTTGAAAGAAAAAATACTAATAATTTGCTCAGGATGAGCACAGCAGCAACATGTGACATTGCTACGGGTAGCTGGCACAGCCAGAACAAGTACAAGAATAATGTGTGTTAAAAACCTGAAATGTTGTATTATGGCTTGATGAAAAACTGCTTTAATAAAACTTTTTCATATTTGCACAAGAGACCGAGTTGATGTGAGATGAGTGAGCTGAGTCATACTGCAGCCATGAGCTTCAGATACTTGGACACCAACCTGCATCGCCAGGGAGCCAAAGATGTGACTGGTGCCGCAACAGTATCATTTAATATGGAATCTGAATTGTTTTCCATAAAATCTGCAGTCTTTAAAAAGTCACAGAGATTTAAATGAACATGTTAGTCTTGAGACTGATGGCAAAAAAAAAAACAAACAAACTTCATTTCCATGTGAAAAGTTAACAATGCGCTTCCAGTGTTTACTATTAAAACCCTCTGGGAACAACAACGCTATAAATAATTTCAAACATCTCAGAAATGTTTCCCCAATAGATGATGGCGCAAAAGTGAATTTTTATAAACATGATGCAATATTCTCCCGTTCGGATGTGATTCGTCTGCCCCAGAATAAGCTCTTTAGGATGAGCAGAGTAGGTGCACATAGATATACTGTTCTCTGTGTCACTCTTTCTTTATTATAGTGGCCCGTAGTTTCAGCATGTAGAAATTAAGCTGCAGTTATACATTGTGTAATTTGACCAAAACATCAGCGAGTTCATCTTTATGTTAAACTTCCACTGAAAAACATTTAATTATTAACATTAAACCAGACGCTTGCTGTAAAACACAAAGTAAGGGCACACAGTGCAAGGACACTTTCAGACCTTTTTAAGCAAATTAATTTTAAGCCTCAGACACTAAAGTGCTTCTGAGGAACTACAGGTTCCCTCCGTGCATTTGTTTCAGTCAAAATGCACATTCCTGGATCCCCCAAAAGGTCCCTAAATTCTGTAAAAGTTGTAAAGAGTTATGGGCCTGTAATGGCTGAGAGATCATACTGCATAATCATACTAAACTGAATGCTATGATCACTGATAGTAGTTAACCTCCAACCCTCTCCTAGTCAGCGTGGTTTGTGGCTTTGCTGTGTCATCCTGGGATTGTTTCTCATCAGGGTGGTTTTAAGCTTTAAGGCTTTTAAATTTGTTCTTTTTCAGCTGATGCATGTGACTTTTTGCGGAGGTTACATTCGCAACCCTGGTTCAGTGTAACCTTGGAGCACAGGTGGAGCCCTCCGACAACAGTTAAATTACCCGATATACAACCATTATCAGGGACTGGCTGAACCAGTAAATGCAAAGTAAGTAAGCTTTCGATGTGTGTTGTAGGACATATTGGTCTGTTCTAATAGGACTTTGGTTAAAATGCAGAAAGGTTCAGTTTAAGTGAACTGAGTTTATTAAATCAAAGCTCAGTCCAGCTGGATCATGACATTACTCCTGCTAATGGAGCTAATGCTGATAGTTTACATAGTGCATGTGACAGGCTGTGTAACATGACTTTGACTGTTTTAATCGTTTGGTGTTTTGTGCTCGAGTTATTTCTATCTCACTTTATTTTTCACTCTTTGTGTTATTTTTCTTATCTTACTGTGCCACCTTCAATGTGGTATTCTGTGCCCCAGATTTCCCAACGGGGACACTTACAGTACAGTAAGTTACTATTAATACTGCGCCATGTTACTAAAATAACTCAGAAAGACAAGAGGACAAGAGGAGAGGACACGTATTTATTCCTATAAAGATCGGCTTTTTTACATCCAGTTGCATTGAAAAAATATACGTGAGTCAGAATGTGAAACATGCAGGAGACTGTGATTTCATTTTTTCAGTGAAGCTCCTTCAGAAGATTACAGTATGAATGAAGCATATGAAGCATATGTATGTTTAGCTTAGCATAAAGTTGCCTTACCAAAGTTGTCTAATACTTGCAAAAGCAACTTTTTGGAGTTTCCACTTGTTGGTAACTGATTCAAGTCAATAAAACATTGGATTTTGTTAGCTTTGGACACAGCCAGGCTGTCTCCCCATGTTTCCAGTCTTTGTGCTAAGCTAAGCTAAGCTAACTGTCTTCTGTACCTTTGTACTTAGCATCCACGCACATGAGTGGTATCAGTCTTCTCATCCAAACAAGAAAATATATTTCCCAAGATGTTAAACGATTCCTTTAAAACTGGTAAACTGTACATGTTCAAAAGGTAAATTCATGATTGTATATGGAATCACTGGAATCAGAAAACAAGAACAAAACAGTTCACGATATTTGTCTTGTTGACGTTGGAGCGGAAACGTCCGACAGCTTTCATATCTGACAGAAATGGAGCAGAATAAACCAAACAGACGAACAGCCGTTCATATGACCACAGAAATTCACCCTGCATGTTTAATCAGTGTGTGTGCATTCATGCAGCATGGTAGGGTGCAGACGCAGCTGCAGAGGAGGTACGGTGGGTCTCCAGCAGTATGGTGGACCACTGCACCAGGAAACAGATACAAACTGTTGGGTAGTTTCGGCAACTGGACAAGATCACGGTGGTGGAAGAGGAAAATCCACCAATGAGTTCTGTATCCTCATCTCTGTTATAATGAAGCTCTGCCTCCCAACATGGCGGCTGTGAGGCGGTGAGAACCGGAATAAAAAAACATCTATTAGGCTAGTAATTGCTGTACGATTAGCAGACGTGCTGTTTGGCATGGCTTTAGGTTTTTCTGCAGAGTTTGGAAGAAATACACCTACTGGTGCCTCCTGATACAATAGAGCTGCCTGAGTGGCCATACATCCTGCATGTCTTACTCCCTTTTCCCCTCTCTTTCTCTCTCTCTCCACCCACCCCCGTGGGTCTCTCCCTCTATCAATCCTTCCCCCTCCTCTGCCTGTCTGGACTAGGACCAGCTGGCTTCATTAGGGGCCTCCTCCATTCCACATTGCCTGGTTTTGTCTGTTGCACATTTTTTGACTGTTTTATCTTAAGCGCTGTCCATCCCCGGACCCTCATACATATTTTCTTGGCATTTCTGCAGCCACACAACTGGCTTCTAATGAAACAATCCATGTGTCCATTGTACAGCTTTTCTTTTTTTTAATTAATCTTTGTGTCTGCCACCTCTTTTTTCGCTTTTGGATCCTCATTGTTTGCAATCACGGGGAGTGAATGAATTTTAATGGCTTGAGAGAGCTGCTGTTGGATTTTCGGGCAGCAGTTTGAAAGTATATCCAAAGTCAGACACTACCTGTGCAGTTTTTTTTTTAACTTTACTGTCCTTCATCATCAAAGGATAGAGTTAAAATTCATCTCAATATTATAATTATTCAAAAAAAAAAACAGTTTATAATGACCCTCTTTATCCTCTAACTTTTTAAAATTCCTTCTAAATCCACATAAAGTCTCTTAAAAGCTCCCATTATGACTGAGAAGTCAAACAGTATTTTCCGTCACTGTGTTTCTGTTTGATTGTGCTCTCTTGCTGGATGACGTCCTTCCTTGATAGCTACACCAGTGACTTACTCACCCTGCTTTTTGCAGTTTGTCATTATTTGGTTTGGAGTGATAACAGGACTGGTGACTAGACCGCAGATGGTTCTGTTGATTGTTTCTTGATAGGGTAAGGTTGACAGGCAGATGGCACTGGGAAAACTGATGTCTTCAATGGGCAGAAAGCAACACAGGCTAAGGAGTCTTCACTGTATAAGCCTGTTGTAGAATTTCACAGCATTTCCACAAACTCCGGCTCACAAAGTAAACGACACTTGAGCTAAACAGAACTTGGATGTGCTTCTGTCCTTAGGCCCAAACAACTTGAACACAGACTTCTCCTCATACATTATTACCAATGTGCTGATGCTCTGGTGGAGAACAACACAGAGCTAAAAGGAGAGGGGATTTTGGACTTGCATCTACCAGGTGGCAGTTCAACTGACTTAAAAGGTGATAACATGTCAGTGTTTTTATTTGAAAAATCTTAAATTTATCTGCACTTATATTGAAATGGGTGAAAATCTCAAATCCCACACTCACAGAATCTGAGTATCTACCAGTTCTGTAAGGTCAGACAACCCAAATATGACATTTAAAACAGGATTTATCCTCTGATACCTCATAGAACAATGGGCAAAGCTTCCTCTCTGGTTCCATTTTTTGTTTGTGTTGCTTCTTGCATGAGGCTGCCTGGTGGAAAGATTTAATCTGATGCTTTATTTATGGTGTGTCATTATTTATTTATTTGATTATTTTGTAAATTATTTATCTATTGAATTATTAATTCTTCTTCATGACTTTTCCTTACATTATTCATGACTTAATTTGAGATTATTGCATCAAGATGCCGCATTGTTGCAGTGTTGGGTCGCCTTTTCACATCAAGTCAGACAAGGATATTAAATCTACCTCTCAGGCTATTTTTCGTTGAAGTGAAAGAAGTAGAAAAATGATCCTGAAAGCTCGCTATTAACATACAAACTGTCATCATGCCAGAAAGAGGAGGAATGATTAGTCTCACGAGAAACACTGAATCACCCTTTGATTGATCGTCTAAGGACGAGAGCTGTAATAGAAATAGCAATCGACTCTACAATGGAAACTGTAATGGGCAACCATTGTAGAAGATTCACGTTTTAGTGCATGTTTGCTGCAGTGGAGCTGCAGCTTTGCTCCAGATCTGATGGTGAAGTGTTTATCAAACTGCCACAAAGCAGAGGTAAGAATTTAGTAGATGTTTTATTTATGCGTCTGTAGTTTGCTGATACAAGATGAATATTTTTGCTCTTCGTAAAAGCCCCTGCACCAGAATTTGGATTTTAATATCCAGAAAAAGAGGTCAATCAAGAGGTCCACAAAAGGTCCAGATATTCCAACTACTGTACAGGCTTAGCCACAGAATTGCAACAAACACTTACTCTTACATGTTCAGTTCCAAACAGAATACATGCAACAACATTTTTGAATGAAAGTGAATTTTAAACATGTATAAATTTGTATAAATATGTAATTTGTACATGTATGAAAATGTAGATTGTGTTTTTACACAGCCTATTGCTACATAAGCTAAACTCTAAGCTCAACAAAATGTGTTTCACTTGATTAAAACACAAACAAGTTTGTACAGTTTCTGCCTTTTTTTCACCCATGAGTAGTTTTAAGCTTGGAAAAATAGTCTTATTCTGCACTGTCTAACTGTGTCACATACTGTAATGTACTGTATTTAAACCCATTAGTCAAAGTTTTTATGGCTGTGCTGCTCCTTCAACTGGAAGCATTTTTTTCTGTCTGCTATAATTTACACATTTAACCCAAATTCAGCTTGAAGTATCTGGTGTCTTGACTTGAATTTACAATAAAGTTCTGTGGGTTTGAACAGTGTTTGTGCAGAATGAGTTTGTACTGACTGGTTCACTGGAGGTTGGTGAGGTTTACAGTAAGAGGATGATGTGGTATCATATCATGTGATAAAAAGGAGGCAATTTTCACCTTCATCACAGCTAAACTCATGGTGTATGAACATGACCTTCACCTTCTTCGTTTCCACAAAACTGAATCTGATTTCTGGAGTTTATGCTAATTTTATGAAACTTTATGAAACTCCTTTGGTAAGTGATGCAGGGCCTTGATTAAATGAACCTGGATTAAGATCAAAGATATCACAAATATGATTATTTTATCAGTAATTCACAACATTTACTCACTCCATATATCCATTAACTGTTTGCTTCTGTTCTATTGTCATGTAAATCCATAATCTGCATTCACCACAACATTACGCATGCAGTATATATAGATTTTATACAGCAGATTTTTAATCCAAAGCTGAAAGAAGGATGAAGTCATCTGGTTACATTATGTATGGTACTGCAGGAGCATTATTATAAAAGGAATGTAGAAACTTTTCACACTTATTCTCGTCTCTATTTAGTTGCTACAAAATAAAGGCTTATTCCAGTGTTGCATCCATTGCAAGTCAGTGTTGAGTAGAACATCCTCTAAAGGTCTTTAAAATGTAAATATAAGAGTGTGTGCTGTTTATAAAGGAAATCAATTTCCTTGCTTCTTATGTAAATGTAAATAATCAAAATGTTGGAGGCACTGTTGCATTATCAATCAGTTCTTGAATAGCATGCTGTGTAGACACCCTGAACGCTGATAACATAATCTCTGTATCAAAGAATACACATATTCTTTGGGACCTTGTACATTTTAGAAGCCCAGTGTTTTGCTGTGCGCATTATTGACAGTTCAATTCATATCTGCCGACATCTCCTAAGCGCTTCATGCCGGATCAAGACTGCCATGTTATCTGAATTGGAAGTGGGAAACTAAAGGAACCTGTCATGTTGCATTCAGAGGGAAGAGGTGTGTGCATCAGTGTCTGATGTATGTGCTGCAGAGATAACAGTCCCATGGCGGCATGCTGGGGCAACAGGAATATTTTTCTTCATCACTCCAGTGCTGCCACTGGTACTGTGACACAGATAATAACTGTTTATATGCAGCCCATCTCAAAGCAGCATCATCTTCTTAAAAGCTCTCAGGAAGCAATCTGTTCTCCTGAAGTACAGTGCGTTGGGTGTTAATGTGTCAGATGTTGGCAAATAATGTTGTCGAACCTTTATCTGTTCTTATCAGTAAAATCCAAGAACACCACTGCTTATTTATATATATTTATATTCCTGCATCACATCCAGTTGCATGGATAAAATAGTCATCCATAGCTGCCATAGAGCAGTTCAACAATAAAGAGATTAATCCGAAAATAACATGACCACCACTTGAAAAATATGAGAAATCCCTCACTATGATAAATCATGTTATGTCTTCATGTCATGTCATCATCTGCTGCATATCAGAGTCCGGGCCCAGGTCGCAGGGGCGACTGCCGCCCAGTCCACAATGCACCAAAGTCCTAGAGCACCTCCCACAGGTGGTGGGCCCATGGGAGGTGGTGCCGCCTGGAGTGGGGCTCAAAACCACGACCCCGAGAGACTGAATCTCGTGCTCTACCAACAGAGCTAATCAGTTGGTTTTGTAAGGCGCAAAAATGTAAAATGTTCTTTTACAGTGAACAATAAGTGGTGTTTTATAAAAGTGATCAATAGCGTTTTCAGTTACCCTGTGAACAGTAATTTCAATCATCTTGAGGATTATATGTACTTTAAAAGAATAAATTCTGGGATCAACTTTTACACACTTTTGGACAGTTTTGTTCAGAGAGGACCTTAAAGTAAAAAATAAGCTTAATAAACCTTAAAAATGATCAAATATCATACTGAGTTTTGGAAATCTGATCTAATGTAGAGTCACAGTTGTGGTAGCTATGGTCTGGTGTAGTTTATAGTTACCAAATACATAATGTCTAAACCCTGGCAACCAAGTTTCATGGAAATGGGACTGAAGGTGTTCTTAAAAATTTGAAAGGTGTAAAATTCAGTTGTAATAACCCAGTGCAGCCAATTAAGACCATATTTAATATGTAGTTTATTTCTCACGCGTGACAAATGAACAATGTTTCACATCTCTGCATTTTAGCATCTTAAAGGAAAATGTGCAGGAAAAAAAAGCAACTCAACCCCCTCAGTGTGAATGCAGTACAGGTAGACTGATGAACATTTCCTCATGGGGCTCTTTATGAGTGACAGGGGACTCGGGCTCTGGGGTCCAAACACCCCTCACACCCACTTCACATACGAGCCTGATGTGCTTTGTATGAGCGAGTGTGATTTCACAAACATCTGCTTTAATGAGTCTTCCCCCACACTTCTCCCCTCAAACTTGTCATTGACTTGACTATAAAAAGTAGATGAAACTGTAAATCATGAGACGTATTGCAAAATGTACTTCTGTCTTCCAGTGCTCCGTAATGAAGCAGTCATTATGATTATTTTATAGGACTGAAGTTTTTAAAAACTACAAGAATGCATTACTCTGCATAATGAACAGATGTTGTGGCAACAAGCACATACATTATGCATAAAAAATTATTTCAATTTTGATTGTAGACACTGATTTATTGAGACAAGTCTAGCTTACAACAGTAATGGATTTAGGATGTGCTTTTGTTGTGTTATTTCCATAATTAATAATAGGGAGGCAGCACATTATATATGCTTTGTATTCATAAAGATGAGAGGGCTTGTGTTATAACAGATAAAATAGTGCTTGCTGAACTTGAAACCACACCGGATTAATTATACATAAAACTTAAACCCTTTTGAAAGAAAAAAATCCCTTAATGCCTTATTGCTTGTTGTCTGCATTTTAGAAATGCTGAAGAGAGAGAGCAGAACTGATAAGATGAAATAAAATGAAGGAAAACAGATATACGCCACTGCACGATTTACTGTACAATGCAATGACAGGAAATCACCCCTCAAAACGGAAGCCAGGCCGGTCCATACATTGTGTATTTATAGTCCTGTGCAGAGACAGAAGGAAATATTATATAAACATTTTTCACTACTGACTCTACTGATTTTCCACATCCCACAATGTAAGTATCTAATTTGATTGTTTAATTTGGGTTCAGTTTGGTCTTATTTAGTTTAATCTGGTTAAATAAAGTACTTGTTTACAATTTACATGGTGTTGTCTCCCTTTCTGTTGTGACCCTTTGAGCCAGGTCATGACACTGTGTATTAGGACAGAATGGGAATTCAACATACAGTTGCTGGAGCCTGTTAAATCACACACATTTTCTGTTTATATGTGTCTGAGTTAGTTGTCGTCATATTTCTGCCTCATATGTGACCAAGACAGGTCCATCTGCATTTACAGTACATGGTAATAAACTAATAAATATAAAAACATTATTCATTCTGTCAGCATATCTCATAAAAAGACAAAATTCTGCAATGAACTGATCCAACCAGCAAATACTGTCTGTGCTAGGGAGCTCCACTGTTGTCCAAAAAAAGTATTAAAAACACATCAGTGAGCCACACTGTTGCACTGGGTGACATATTCTTTCATTAGGATGAACATGCTGGAGTTTATTTTGAATCAATCCCACATCCACTGTCCTGCTGCTGTGAAAACTCACCACAGCACCTATTGCCAGTCAAAAGGCAGGCGGAAAATTGTCCCCAGTAAATGTTCTATTTACTTCAGTTTGAGTGACGTTTGTTGTGAAAGGATGAAAAATGGGGGACAAATTATGACACACTCTACTTTTTCACTGTTTTATCACTTCATGAAACACTTTAACTGTCTTTGTATGAGACTGTGCTCTGCAGGTAAATGTGAACATGTGCCCTAATTTCAGACTTTAACTGATTGTTTTGTTATGGACCTGTGTTTCATCCAATTGATTATTTTTCTAAGACTGACATCAATATATCTTTTGACCAAAGATTTTGTTCTTTTGTGATTTTGTTCTGCATCTCACAAATTGCCAATTGTCATGCCAAAGCATTGCTCTCCTACTGTTTTTCAGTGATTTACTTTTTCAGCAGCAGACTCGAAATGCCTTTGAAACAATGTTTTGACCAAGGGATGCTAAAACTCTAAATGCCAAAAATATTAAACACATCATTACCCATTCACAATCATAATTAAAATCACAAAACCAACCGGTAGACACTGTATCCTTCATATTGGAGGGGACAACTCTGACTGGCTGATATCCAGTTTTTAATGAAAGTAATATCAGCCTGATAAATTAATACTTGGCTGTATACAGGGATATCTGTTGTTTCTGAGCTTTTAATTTAGCCACACAAGCAATGAATTCCAATCACTTGAATATTAAATGCAGAGGTTTTTAATGGTGAAGTAAATTGAACTGACTGAATATCTATCTAACATTTCTGAATATCTTCATCTGGCTCCTCGTCCTCGCAGGGCTCCGGGCAACCCGATGTGACCCTGTTCAGGACCAACACGTCTGACTGTATCTCTGCAGGATGCTCAGATGCAGATGTCTACCAGACGGAGCAGAACCTGGTGGAACAAGTCCAAGGTCTGCTACACGAGGAGGTACATGAAGTGGGACGGTATTTGGCTCCACACAGTAGAATTAATGATTTGAAGACACATAGTTGGTGAATAATTGATTCCAGCCCCGAGGATGGTTAGAAGCTGAGTAAAAGACTAATAAATCATTTGTGGTGCTGCCAGTTGTCACTTTCTATTATTTCTGGGTTTGTGATAAACTGCTGCACCTGCCAGCTGCTGGTCCCACGATTCCTTGAAGCAGAAAGTGACAACTTTACCCAAACTTTGCTCTCTGCCGTGCCCGACACAAACAGCTGCCCTACAGGAGGCACAGCGAGTACACAGAAGGAAAACAGATGAGATAACGACAGAGAATTGCTTATCAAAAGTATTTTACAACATATTTAGCCAAGATTCCTGTAAATGAATGCAAATTTTCACACTTTCATCTGTGTCAGCTCAGCACTGAATTATCCAGGTGAATGGGAGGTCAACGAGATCAGATTGACCTTCAACCAAAGTAATGAAATTCCCTCCTGTATCCACGTATGTGGACACATGAACAATGTGTATGGACACCTGACTTTTACAGCCACATGTGATTGTTGAGCATTTCATTCCAAAACCATGAGCATTAATCTGCTGCTCTAACAGCCTCCTCTCTTCTGGTTTCAGCCTTTCAACCAGATGTTTAACCTGACCGAAGGGATTTGCTCCCATTCAGACACACAGGTGCATTACGGAGGTCCAACACTGATGCTGGATGATAAGGTCTGGCTCTTGAAAAGTGTTGAGCGGCACCAGCTGCTATTGAACGCCAGTCACAAAGTCACTGTGATCGAGGTGTGCAGATGAGCTTATTAACCAAAAACACAGTGGGAGAAAATTAAGCAGAGGCAAAGATAGATGCTGGAAATAAGAAGACACATCTCATCTCTGATTTTAAGTTTCCTTTTTCTCTTTCTTCTGTCTTGATTGATTGGCTGACTGACTGACAGATGGATGCTGGTTGATTGACTGAGCTGTTTAAAGAGCTTGCTGTGAGGAAAGTGTGATAATCTGCTAAATAAATAAATAAAATCAGGTCTGTCACCTCCCACCACATCTGACAAGTGTAAATCTAACTGATTAACACTGTTGTACATTCATATTTTACTTCCTGTTTAATATAACAGATTGCATATTGTAACATTAAGAGAATGTGCTGTAGGTGTAAAGATGTCTTTTTAATTTGGCGCTGCGGCAACACATTGCCATTGTTAACATATGTGAGATTTGTCAAAAATGCTCGTGTTTTGTCACATGTTTAAATGAGCCTAATGCACATTGTACTACAAGGAAGACCTTGTCAAGTGAATAATTACAGTCACAGATCACAAGCTCCTGCAGGCCTTCTCCCGGGAGCGAGGCCTGTCGAGGTAAAATAGGTGCACCACACTGTTCATGGTGCTTGAATTAGGATTTTTAAAACGCCTCAGTTGTACAAACAAACACTATGTTTTCATTCTGAAAGTAATTTGATCAGTGCTGGTCCCTCTAGTCTCTATTAGTCATTCCACATGGGGCTGGTACAGTACAATCAGTAATTTGTAATTGCAGAGATAAGTGGTGATTTTTAGTTTATTTATTTTTTTCTCAGTTGCTTTGGAATAATTTTTTTTTAGCCAGAATCATTGTTCCTCAAAACTCTGGGTGAAATACTGGGTGAAACTAAACCTCGTTTATCTCAAAACAGGGTTTGAATTTCTCATTTTTTACACATTGAAATGTATATAATTGTAAATTCAAACAAACTAAAAACTCCTTATTGACCCAGGTGTATGTGCTGGAACAATGTGGATTTTAATGGATGCTATATATTGGCTGTAGAGGATTTTGGATATAACTTTAATTGTAACTGTGCAGGAAGGAGGAGACAGTGATTGGTGAATTTATTTACTTTTGATGTGAGTTTTTAAGTGTGACGTGAAAACTGTTATGTGTAAATGTATACGCGTGTCTGTAGATGCATAGAAATGTAATGTTACATAATCTGTGTATAGTTTGTGAATACATGCTTTTGTCTTTATATACAATTTTATGTTGGTAAGGGCCCTTTTAAGACTTTTCAGCCAGGCACCACTGAGGACACCTATCTAACCAGAGAGAGGCATTTGATACACCTGCTGGTAATCAGCTAATTAGTGTTCAGTGTTGATGACAGGTTCAAAAGACTGAACACTGAAGTCAGACGACTGCCGCACACTGAAGAAGTCATAGCTGAAATGTTTGTACATTTTACTCTGAGCCGCACATCCAAACTAGAAAAGAAGATTTTCTTATTTTTTGTACCTGATGAATTCTTCAGTTTTCTGGTGAAGTGGTCCTTTGTAATTTACTTAACAAATGCCATGAAAAGACCAAAGGCCACAATGAGCTTATCCAACAAACAAGCCTGATATAGTTAGTGACGCAGATTATCTAAGAAGAACTGAAAACACACCAATGAGCCACATGGTTAATGTGGGTGATATGTTCCTTCTCTACTATGAACATGGTTAGTATGGTTTATTTGTGGTCAACAAATACATTGCCCTGTGGGGATGGGTATTTCAAATAGGTGGGTTTAACAGACTCTGGACTTAAACCTTAACTCTGGGTTGACCAACTTAGAGATGGGAAACTCTGAGTTCTTTGTTCCAGAGCAGCTGATCTGAGTTAGTTCAGAGTTAAGTGCGTGCATGGTGAATGGGGAAAAAAAAAAAAGGCTTTATCAATGGAGCGTCGATACTACGATTCACTATGGCAACGGGTAAATAAAGGGCAGAGCCTCCATATTAATCCAGAGGAGCCAGAGAGATTAATGTGTGACAATGCACATTTATCTTTAAAAAAAACAGCAGCAGCAGTGAAGGAGCCTGAGCTGCAGTGGAGGAAAGAGTCAATAAGTTAACACTATAACGTTTTATTCGGTGTAGTCCACTCATTCATTATTTAGCTGGCTTGAATTTCCTTAATGGATGATAAAGTGCTGGAATCCTGTTGTATGTTAGATTACATTTTTCAGCATGTTTATTCAGCTGTAACCCGATGGGGTCAAAGTGCTAGTGGCACTTTACAGATAAGTTAAGTCAAACAGATAAGTTATATGACTGTTTTAGTAGTTGAAACCATATGGCTGTGATCCGATTTAAAGATTTGCAGTTGTGTTTTCATGGGATTTGTTGACAGTAAGAAAACTATAAAATAATGACAGCCTTATCCTTTGAAGGTTTGTTTTGCTAAGAAGTAAAATGTCTCTGAGATCATTTGCTAATTTGTTAAATTCAATAAATGCTACTTTTTTTTTTTACCCTCAACATTTGTCAACAATGAGAGTGAAAACTGCCCAATCAAAACATGATCCTGTACTGCGACACTTTCACACTCTTGCAAATACGTTCCTTTCAGCGTTTGTGGTGAAGCTCCTGTTGAGTAATTGCTATTTTGGTTGTATTGCAGTGTGATAACATTGCATTTGACAGCTGAGCAGGGAAGCGTTAAGTAGACAGTGGTGGAGTGTGGTCCATCTGTGAGGGGGAACAGAGAGACGGAGAGTGTGAGGCAGCCCCTCAGGGCTCCCAGGCAGCTCAAGCAGCATTAGCAAGAGGTGTCCCTGCCTTTACCGCAGCTTTCACGCCTCACTCCTCTTCCAACACAAATCAGAGGCAACACAAGTTATCCATTTGAGATATTGAGTCGATATGGAGATAAAGCCTGCACTTGTGAGCCACGGCCGTGAAAAAGATCAGCAAGGGACCAACAGCCTGTTTATCTGTCTCCCACATTAGTGCAAGCAGGCGCTCGCTGCAGGTGGCATGAAATATTAAAAGGGTAACCTCGTTTTGCTAACTGACCAGAGCAAAGTTGTCACATGTGTCCCCTGCTCGGGTGAGGTCTCTGACTTATTGATTGTGTCGCCCTTCTTGTCTTCTGTTGGGATCCATGATTCAGAATCATCTCTCTGAGGCTACTTTACCTTATTAACTATGATCTCTTTATGGCTTTTCTGTGAGGATGCATTCTTTTTATTTTTTGCCAACTGACCAACTGTACTGAAAGAGGTTTTCTTCTTTTTTTTTTTAACTCTTCCTGAGATCTATGTGAAACCACAGTCTTGTACAACCTTGTATAACCACTGAGGTGTGATGGGTAAGATCAGATTAGATAGACTGACTGGGTTAGCAGCACTTTAAAGAGTAACTCAAAACCAGGCTGAAAAGCAGAATTTCACTTCAAAGTTACGAGTCTGTTGCACCTCTGACCGCACCCTGCATCAGTGCAGCAACGTGAGACGTTAACCCACTTGACTTCAGCAAAAACAAGATTTTCATCTGGTGTTGCTGAGGCTGGAGGAACTACAACATCTGTTTGATTGTGTGGGAAATGTGGGGATGGATTTACTAAAAAGCAAAGAAAAATAAAGTTAGATTTCATTGTAGGAATAGTTTGTCGTTTTTGGTAAATACGCTTCTTTGCTGAGAAGATTACCACTGTCCTATCGCTAAATATGAAGCTAGAGCTTACATGCTGTTAGCTTAGCTTAGCATAATTCTGAAAGCAGGAGGAAACAATTGGTTAAAAGGGTTAAAAAAAAAACCTTCCTCCCAGCAAATCTAAGGCTCACTGATTAACATCTTTCATCTTGTTCCTTTAACACATATTAAAACTGAAGTTTAAAAATGACAACTTGACAGTTTACAGGGTTTTTCATCTGGGGACTAGTTCTTCTGCGATCTGTATATTTGAACACAGTGTTCATTCCCTAATATCAAAGTTAACCTGAGCCTCAGAGGGTTTCACAAAGAAATAAGGTTTTAAGATGCTCTGCTCATGGATCTAACTTGTCAGAAGCTTGACAGGCTGACGGCAGATGTAACATAGGTTTACATAAGTACATGGTAAGAGAAGCTTTTTTGAAGGGCACTTTTTTTTCACTCCACAGAAGTTGGAGGCACGTGATCTGATTCACAGCATTCACTGCTGGCAGAAGATCAGCAGCACTGCGAGCTGCCAGAGCAGCCTGGCCACGTGACTGGCTGGGAAGCGCTGACAGGGCTGATGGTTTTGGAGTGAGTGGCAGCTGAGGGAGGAGGGGTGAAGAGGGTGGTTAAAGCTGTGACTAGAGGAAGTAAAATGGAGGGGGGGGGGCACTGTGTTTTGGGGGAGGAGTTGGTGGGCAGAGGTTTGGGATCTGTGAGGAACAACAGCATTGCTCCTGTGCGTCTGCTCCCTGACACTTCCCTAATCTGATAACGGATGAGGACAGGTTGCCTTCCCTGTACCTGGCAAGTACCTTCCCCAACCTGCACAGGCGGATTTCGGGGGATAAGGCCAGGCTTGGCAAATGCCGGCATCCTCTGGAGAATAGTTAAAGGGTGATTAATCATTGTTTAGGCGCAGAATGCGCAGGGAAGAATGGGAAAGCGGCGTTCCACACCTCTGAAGCAATTAATCCCTGTGATCTCCACCAGGTTTGTCTTGTAGATAAGTCAGGGTACAAAACTGTTCCTAATTTATCAACCCACTCATGCCATCCAGCATAAAACACAATTTATTTCCAATCATTTATAGTCAAAATTTAAAAAAGTAACTCTGCCACATCCAAGTGTGCCTTATATTAGCTTCATATAAACTAAGCACCCCAGATTACAATGGAAATCCTGTTTTATTGTGCACATCTGGTGGAGTCACAATGCATTTTCACATTCGCTGTCTGAATTTTTGAGTGATTGTGGCATAAATCATTTTGCTAATCAGAAACATAAGTGACATGAAGGCATCTCCCCTCTTGGAACAAAGGAGCAACATATGGCTCTAAAAGCACTCAGGTCTTTTATTTCCAAGGTATATAACCTGTGCATAAACCAATATTATTGGACTGATTTGCATTTTTCTTTCATTCTGGGCTATTTTTCAGATCTCATATCTTTGCAGATGACTTCAATAATGGATAAGAAAAGCATTTCTCCCTCATTATATATTTGATTCTCAACTTGAGTGCAGTTAAGCAAAACATAAGACTCGGCTCAATGGTTTGTTGCAAGGTGAATTATGGCGGCGTACTTTGTGATTTGAACAGAACACAGACCAGCGCATGCATGATAGATTTATGTAAATATGCAAGCCACCACCAAATGTACAGTTCCTCCCCCTAATAAACTGCATTAACAGATGAACCAAAAACGACATTGATATGACAAGATGAATTCCTTTATTACGAGTGGGTTCTCTCTGGATCTCTCTACGTTGCTTCCAAATCATATTTGCCTCCTAAAATGGGAGGTGGGGGGGGGGGACACACACATTCTTGCCAATAATAGTAAAATGGCTCCTGTTTTAATTGCATCATTACGTACCCAATATCAGCATCCTGCCTGCCAATATCAATATTGCCATAACATGGGTGGAATATAGATGACCCAGGGTATGCGTGGGTCTTCCATGAGTGCCTCCATGCCAGACTCATCCCACTGCCCGCTGTGCAGGGAATGGGAATGTAGGCTGGATAGAAGCTCGTCTTTCTAATGTCCCCCCATATTCCCTTAATTGCTGACGGATCTTGTTTGGAGTTTGATGGCGGCTTGGAATATGTGGTTGCTCCACATAGGAATTGATAGGCCTTAGGGGAAACATCATGTTACCCTCTACGTGTGTGTGTGTGTGTGTGTGTGTGTGTGTGTGTGTGTGTGTGTGTGTGTGTGTGTGTGCATCTGTTGGTCGGTACATGCAAAGATCAGTTCTATTGTAAAATCAAGAGGCGGAGGGCTTTGCATAATGCATTCATACATAAGGATGATGTAACTAATGTAATGGGGGTCAGTGGGGTCAAGTAGGCTGCACAGGGACACACAAAGCAGCCGGTTGACTGATGGCAAGAACACACAGGTTCTTCCAAACGTGGTTGTGCAGGTCAGAATTTTCAGAAAGAGCAAAAACTTCTGTAGACCTGAGAGAGGTGAAAAATAAAGGCTGTTGTGCTTTTCTCATCCAGCAAAGCTGCACATATGGCACGGCAGCAAACCTAAAAATTAGAAACTGCTTTGATGAAGGAAAATTATATCTTGTAGGTCCCACTTCGAATGCACTTCACATATCCATATTAATGCATTCAGGACTGGAGAGTGAAAGATAATTTTCCTGTTTAAATATTTCATTCTAGCTTAAAATTTAGCCCGTAATTAGAGCTCCCTAATGGCAAGAGCATCCAGTTTGTCCGATTTAATTAGATTGTTGTTTAACTATTAATTATGTATCTTTGTGTCATATACTTTTGATGCTAACAGATGGTGCAAGGGTTAGTGGCAGGGTAGGACCGAGTGATGATTTATTTACCTGCACTCTGTTACTAAGATCCATACTAACCTACATTACCGTTCCTCAGCACTTGATCTCTGAACTACCATGTTCGACATGTCCTGTAACAGTACAGGACAGTGCAAGATATAAATATACTTAAGATACATACACAATGCTTGCAACAATTTTGATTGTTTGAAATTGGATTTGTTTTTCACTGATGTCACAATAATTTAAAACAAAAAAGTAGCAAATCCTCATATGTGTGAACATGGAAATAGGAATCCAGAAAGAAAAAATACTGTGGCAAATATTTGGGGTTCCTTAGCCCCAGCCCCACATACAGCATGACTGTCAGATGTTACTTCCACATCTGGACCGATTCTGGCTCACACACACACACACACACACACACACACAGACACACACACACACACACACAGAAAATCTTCCTGGCTGTCAGTCAACACTGGAGGAAAACAGCCAGAATCAGCCCAGATGTAGAAGTATATGGGCCAGAAGCTTTCACCAGAAAAAAATTATTTACACTATAAATCAATCATCACAATGGTTGCTTTTGAATTTTCTGTTGATTGATTAATTGGTTAATCAACTAATTGATAGGATATGTATATGATATGTATTTTAGGCAAAAATATACATTAATTGCACGCAAAATATTGGTCATGTTTTCGTGTATGTTTTATCTCTTTCAAATGAAGATGTCTGTATTGTTAGTTTTTCTGTTGGTATACGGAAAGTTTTGACAACACAAGTTTAGATGCTTAGATGCATGAAAACATGGAAAGTACAGAGAAAATATGACAAGTAAGAAATATTCAATTAATAGTACACAGTTGTTTGCATTCCTCCGTTTAGTTGGGTCTGTATAGTCTTATGGATGTGAATACGCTCTGATGATTAACATCAGTCTTCACATCAGCTATTCACATTGTCTGACAGTGGAAAAACCTTTGTTCTCTTTCAAAACTTTCCTTTCTGCCCTGTGTGGAAAACTCAGTCATTACATCAATCATTACAGGAAGAAGCAAGCACAATAAAGACAATAAAACACAACAGAAAACAAACACTGCTTTGCAAAACGTTTTAAAGCTGCACTGCGGAGTGTTCTTGTAAACAAACAGTTATGTTTACATTCAGTTTTTTCTCAACGCAGTGAGGTCTTGCAAACATGTTGAATGCATTTCCTTATTCATAAAACATTTTGAAACCATTATATTATTACTATTATCATTATTTGTAGTAGTAGTAGTCGTAGTCGTAGTATTGTTGTTTACATCTTACATTGTTCACATTCATGTTTGTTTGCTTGCAGTCTTCTTCCTCAGTGAACGTGCTTTGCACAGTACGGAATAAAAGAGGGGCCCACTCAAAAAAAAAAATCCTGACTACCTTTAATTAAATGGTGGACTATATGTGGCGAGCGTATCATTTGTGGTTTCTAAAAACATTCCGTATCTAATTTGTAGAAACCAGATTTATGTCAGTTTAGTAATACATACTGACACAACGTAATGTAGTTAATAAATGGCTGATCAGAATTGTTTTGTCACCTTTAATATTGCCAGAGTCCTATTACAAATGAACAGTTTTTAAAGAGCTTATTGAAACAAATTACAGATTTACAGTTTTTCCAGGTACCAGAATGAAGAGAGGTAAACTCTATGGCTCCCGTTTCTGTTTTTATGCAGTAGTAACACAAATCTGAACAGTTGAAGCCACAGTGAGTTCATTCATTTCTCTCTGCATGGCTGACCTGAGTGAGTGAGAGCCACATTCACAGCCTGGCAGCATCGTTGTGATGCTCCATCAGGACCAGCACACAAACTTCATGCACTGCTGAACTTTTGACCTTTTTAACGGCCTGTCAACAACTAAGTGAGACCCCTGTTTTTATTGTGAAGTGGAGTTGTGTTTGCACTTGTGTCTGGGTGTTTTGTTGCACCTGGTTTGACTCTGGGCTGTACATTTGGCTGACTGTTATTTGTTTTGTCTCCTGATGATGGGAGCCTGTGATTGATGGACGGGGTCCAGGACATCTCCGATCGACAGCTGTTGATAGCTCTGAAATCGAGAGCAGCAGTCGAAGCGTAACAATGAGCTCATTGCGCTCTTGGCTTGGTCGCCAGCCCAGCAAACCCCTGCACTGGGGGGACTTCATGAATTTCAACTGGGGCCACAAATGTGAGTGCACATGGAAATTGTGCTGGGGTGGAGGGAAAGGGACTAAACTCGGGATATAGCCCTGATAATTACAATAATCATGGCAGAAAAAGAAAGAAAAGTAAAATGAAAAACTGAATGCATCTCTTGAGCAGCACAATTTTCCTTGAAATCACATGCAATTGTTATACATTTTGTGTTAGTTGTACATACAATAAGTCTTTCCTGAGTTTTGTGAGCCGATTTCAAATGAACGATCTATACTGAGGAAAACTACAAACTAAAAGATGCAAGTACACTGCATCCATCAAAGCTTCCATAACTTTCAGTGATCATTTTCCCATGAGCGCACTCCACCGACGTCTGTAGCCTCCAGTATATCATTAGAGTTTGTGCTGGTCTTTGGTGAAACAGGTGACTGCTGTGGCTGTCATGGGAAGGCCTGTTAGGAGTAACATGCAAGGAAGTTGTTTTATTAAAGAAATCACTCATGTTGGTAAGAGGGTTGGTAGAATGTCAGATTTAAGTGCAAATACCTGAATGTGAGACCGGCTGCTTGTCTGTCACTCTGTTAGAAACACCTGGCAGGAGTAAATCATAACTCTAACGTTGTACAGGGTACAGTGATTTGGATTTATTAATGTTTTATTATCACTTTTCCTGTTTGCAGCTGATGAAACTGACAGAGAAGAAGAAATAATCACCTGGAGAACTGCTGCTAATGACAGATTCACCGGACAGCTGAGTGTGTGCGCTCACAGCAGAGTGTCTGTTATTCCATGTATGTGCTGTAGGTTAATGATGGAGGTTAAGAAGTCAATGTTCGAATTAAGCGTTGCCCCATATTGTGTTTTGTCTTAAAGCCATCCATACTTTAGCTTTAATTGGACAGCATCATGCTGTAATAAGCTGTGGTTGCATGGGTTTGATGCCCGAGCCCTCTGAGGTTACCAAAGCACCGGCACCACATCTGAGCTCAAATTAGCATTCTGGGCAAGCACAACTCCCAAAGCTTAATTAAGGTAAATTCAACATCCTAGTTCATCATTGGGTTTTATATAATCTTAAAGCCAGTTGCGATTGTTTGGCAGCTGTTTATTTCTTATATTAAAAAAGAAAACATTACACTGTAGACGATTTGGCATCACAGGATTTTGAATTTGAGCCCCCTATTATGGGAAATCTGGGTTTGCGCAATGATTAAATGCTTAATAAAAAATTCATTGTTGTTGCCAACATCTGTATTGTACAGGCTAACGGCTCACTGGAGTGTGTGAGACTTGTAAAGTTTCCAAACGCGCCGTTGAGAACCCTGGAAAGTTCACCTAAGAGTTTGCCTTCCTCATTACCAAGCTACTTCTGTGTCTGCGATTAGACAGAGAACATCTTTAATTGCTTTAAAATCTGAATGCATGATAAGAATGGATTAATTTGATTTTTCTGTTCCTACAAGTAGCAGATGGTTTATGTCTTCAGAATGCTCATGTTGTAAAATGAGATCCCCAGCTTGTCTCTGATTGGTCACTGTTAATGAAGCATGCTGGGCTGATTATTGATTTAGAAAATGAGGACGACACAAGTATTGTGTGTGTTGCTGTAATAAATTAAAGACAAGCTTTGTTTTATAGTTGACAGAAACCTACCTTAAATAACACAAAATATTTGATTTTCCATTCAGGTGGTCTCTGGCCCGTCAAAGTAATTTTATTGTTTATTTTAAAACAGGCACTTTTATAGTTGCCACTAACAAGCAGATGGTCGACTTGACTTATTTGTGTTTTGTGTTTCTGAATGACCGATCAGATGCATGATGGGAAATGCAATGAGCTGCTTGTCAGGGAAGAGACAATTCACGGGAGAGGGCCCGCGAAAGCTGTATACATTCCCAATTTACTCCCATCTCTGCGGTTTTTAAGGTTAGTAATTTTTTTTGCATTATTATTGGCTGTTGCGAGAGCAGCTGTTCCCCAGCCTCCTTCCCTTCCGAATTACCATCCTCACACTGACAGACAGGCAGCTGATGGGGAAACTCGCTGTGTGCATGAGGAGAACCAATTCAGCGATGAAACTAATGTGCTGCATCAAGGGGGATGCGTGGCAGTCCTGGAGGAAGAGGGGGAGGTCCAGGTTCAAACACAGTCTGGGACCAGCTTGGACTGGGTGTGGCTGGAAACTTTGTCTCTGACTGCATGTGGTTTCACAGAGTCAGATCCTTCCTGTATTTGTTTAATTATTTACTCAATTATTTATTCATTTATTTATTCTGTTCCCCAGACACCATCTTCTTGTTTTGGCTGCAGACTCCAAACTGACAGCCCTGTAATTTTATGAGAGTTGCTTAGAAACTTGATTTTGAATTGATGACATGTTTCTGACGTCTGCTACAGCAGATTACACATTAGTTCTGTTTGGGTTCTCAGGGAACCAAGATGTAAAACCTGTTTACATACAGTGAATTTTCATATGCTCTATATATAGGATTAGTGTTGACACTACTTTTTATGCAGCACTGCCCCTGCCAAATCCCAAATAAGTCTATTTAGTTTTCTGCTAATGCATTTCAGCAACAGTTTGTGAGGTGTAATAGGGAGATAAACCTCCCTGGGGTCTAACTGACCCCAAATAACTTACCATACATTCCTTTGTCCGCAAATGCATTTTTTGGCAAACAAAAGAAACTTATACTTGTTCCTGCTGAGCCCGTGTAACACATAAAACATAAAATAATACATTTATTTTGTGTGAGGTAAAGACAATGTCAAGAAAACACAAAGGTTAAATAACTAAAAAATAATAAATGTATATGAATAAAATGTAATATTACTATTTAGTCTATAAAAGGTGGTCATGCTCTTTGATTTGTAACACTGCCCACAAAGACATAATACAGCAGCTGTGGTAAGAACAGGTTATCAGCTGCATGGGGACGACCACTCACTGATGTTTTGCTCCTTTAACGCCAGTACGTCTCCGAGTGTTCGAGCTGTAGCAGAGATTTCTCCCTGCCACCCACACCTTTCCCTTGTGACTATCAAAGTATATACACGTGTCACACGACCCAACCCTAAAAACTGCAGCTGAAGGCGCAATAAATGTGAGTCAACAAAGAGACTTAAATGGGTTGTCGGCCAATGAGTTAAAGAAATGCTATCTGAGTTTCATGTGACTGAAGAATTATTGAAATCTTGAAGCTGCTTTATTTACTTCTTACAGCAGTGATACCCTAAGGTGGTGTCAAATCAATGTCAGGGTCATAAAGGAAAGACAGAAGTACTGTAAAGGTAACAGAGTGCACACTGGCTGTCGGTGGGTAGGTCATAAAAAGTAGCAGAAATCAGTGTCAAAGCAAAAGAAGCACTTCAGCTGACTAACTAATAATCAACAGCAATCAATACTTTGTCCTGCAGTGCATAAAGACAACACAGTCAAAAACAGGAAGGAAGGAAGGAAGGACTGTTCACAGCCTGTAATATCTCAACTATCAATGACTGTTATCTAGAAGTTGTACAACTTGAACATCTGTGCTCTTGAACCTGTTAATATTCATGCTCTGACACAAATGACGTGATCCCGATCAGCCACTGGTGGAAGAGCTGGAGAGGTCATTTAACTGCAAAGAAGAAACTGAAGATGATATGAGTACTTGCATTATTGAAAAAGTAGCAGCAGTGGATCCCATTCAAAATCCCCTACTGCGCTCCATTTCCAGACCTGCAGGCCTGCAGTTTGTCCAGCGCAGTGAGCTCCTTTGAGCACAACAACAAAGCGCTCATTGCTTATTTGCTGCTGAGGTTTGGTGTTCATGTCTACTTCTATTGACATGCAGTGCAAATATTTATAATTACCTTCAGCTCTGTGATATCAGCCTGCCTTGAATAGCCTGCTGCGGAGTTTTACCACCTGTTACTAATCGCTCTGTGAATTCGTCACGGCACCGTCAATGATTCAAACCAACGCTGGGCACCCCACAAGACCCTCCAGAAAATGCTGCAACCGGCAGCAGCACAATGTTCAGTGAGCCGAGGGAGCGACTTCATGGATTTTTTGCATCATTAACTATTTATGAGTTGCCACTTCATGTTATTTACACTGGACTGATGGTAATGCTGTTCAGAGCTCAAACGGCAGGCAGGGACCCGCTGGGACAGCGGGGTGGAGGGTGCCGGGGGAGGCGAAGGCATGTGTGAATCTGTTAAATATTGTACGGAAACGCCACCTGCAGCTGCGAACGTGGCACGGGGTAAAAAGTGCGAGTCGGGAGCAACTCTGGGGGGACAGACAAATTCAGCAGACTGCAGTGCATGCACACAAGGCTTTGTGTTAGCAGGGCACACTGTGACTTTATAATGTATAAGTCAAACCCTTACCAGAAGCCACAAGGAATATTCAGTTGACCTGGTTTATCTTTAGCTTTAAACCACAGGAGCTGATTGCATCACCATTTGCAGTAAATGTGTCATAGCTGAGGATAGATTGTTCATCTTCTGCTCCTGCACTTTAGATTCAAGCCTGTCAAGCTGCTAGTTTGCTATCTATCTATCTATCTATCTATCTATCTATCTATCTATCTATCTATCTATCTATCTATCTATCTATCTATC
>JBBMJY010000025.1:3916091-3928792 GCA_037833715.1 Toxotes lorentzi
TCTATCTATCTATCTATCTATCTATCTATCTATCTATCTATCTATCTATCTATCTATCTATCTATCTATCTGTTTATCTGTTTATCTGTCTGTCTGTCTGTCTGTCTGTCTCTTTATGGGGCAGATAAACAAATGGCATACCATGTGATTTAGTTCCTTTCAACAAACGGTGGATTTATCAGCATCCACGTGTCAACGTATACCTGCCTGAATATTCATGTCTCTCTTTTACTGTCTTTCTCTCTCAACACGTCTCTCAAACTGAAAGGCAAATAAACAATATGTGCAGTTAACTAGAAATGTATCAACACGGAAACGTGTCAAAATCAGTTTCGCAACATGGCATGCAAACTGTAAATGAAACACTTGGAATGTCCAATCAGACAAACAGCTGTCACACACTTTCTCAGTGCAGATGCTGAAAGAGAAACGACTGGACCTGTCAAAAAATAAATTTAGGAATTTGAAGTTGCGTTGCTCTTGAACCACTTCAAAGAAAAGTCAAGCGATAGTGATAATTTTTGTCCAACATGATGAGCAACAACATCCTTGGAGTTCCCTGAGGACTGTTGCTTCGAATACTGAGGGACGTCTTGTTGCCAACGTTCGATATTATCTTTCATTTTGTTGATAACTGCTGGGAGTGTTGCCCATCCACACTGTTTTAGTTTATCAGCACCCTGAGGCTTTTATACTGTATGTGTTTGCCAGGAGGGATAGCATCTCTGTTACTGCAGGATTTTCACTCAGTCTCTGTTGTTGTTGTCTGACACGTCTGTGGTTGTTGCTTTTATGGTTCAGTTTCTGCGTGAACACACTGTGCTCTGTGTTGAGAGAGGTTTTGATTCAGCAAAAAGCCTCATTTCAAGCTTTCAATTTGTGCTGTGCATATTTCAGTATTGTCCTGCCTCTACAGTTTCTACCTGTAGTTTACGGACACTAAATGAAACAAGACTTTCAGTAACTCTACTGAGTCACACTGTGATTTGTCTAGTCCGGGTTTTGCTCCACACATTAATGTGTTGCTTATAAAAAAAAAAAAAGAAAAAAAAGACATAAAACACATAGCATCCTCAGTGATCAGCAGCGTCATGAGTCATTTCCCATCAAATTTGTAGAGATAAATGAGGAACACGGTGTCTTCTATCCAAACATCCAATGCTTGTATCCACTTGTGCTCACCTGCATCCTCTTGATAATGTTGACTTCACTGCCTATGAGGGCCTTAATGTTGGCTCATTAAATACCCCTTTCTTCCAGTTATTTAGGCTCCTTTAGTTCACAGTTTGGAGCCATGAATATTGCCTTGGTCTCACCCATGGAGCTAAAGCAGCATAGATTTGTTCATGATCCCCTTATTTCCCCATTGCTGTCATCTGAATAACATGAAACCGGCTGTAATCTGACCACTGTGATTTGGGCTGGTGCTCCTTTGCAACAACAGTGCGCGGTCATTGTAGTATAACGTCGACTGACTAATCCAGCGCCACCCGGAATTCCCTCTGAACTCGCCTGATTGTGAGGCTAATTTTTATTAAGTAAGTGCTCACATTATTTGTGGCAGTCAGTGAAGCTTCAAGGAGTTGGTGTGACAAGCGGAGCCCAAGAGCTTAAATTACCAACTCTCTCCACTAGTGCGGCTATAATTAGCCTGAAATTAACAAGAAATGTTTGCTTTAGTTAAATTATTCAAAACATTTATTTTACTTGTCAGGGCTTAGATCAAGTTGTTGTTTTTAATGTACTTTTTTCTGTCAGCTGGAAAAGCTTTTTGTCTCATTACTTACTGGTGTCTGCAGTGAGGGGTAGATCCTTTTGTATTGTGACAGACTTCCTCATCAAACACACCTTTATTACTGACTTCATGACCTTTATAGAGAAGCCCGGTGATTTTATTGACCAAATTCAAACTGAACTTTCATCCATTTCCCATGGCGGAATTTCAAAAGGAAATTTTTCTTTGGGTTTTTGATAAGCAAAGAAAGAAAGAAAATAATAAGTTCCCTTTTAGTAAAAGAAGCTCTGACAGTCTGACCCTGTGCACTGTTACTCTCTGCAGGCTGAAGGGTTGAACACAAACCCAGGTTTGAACTTTTTTTTTTTCAGTGAATTTGACTGTGGAGTGTGTTTTCAGTGTGTCTGTCCACCTGGTGAGTACAACATTCAACATTCATTCTTCTTTTAGCTCTGTTTTGTTCTCCACTCACTCCTAAGGGAAATACCAGGCTCTTTAGCTGCTAAATGCTCCACTATGTTCACCAGCTGGTCACTAGCTTTGCCTGTCAGCTGTTTGGTGCTGGGCAGGTGGTGTTCAGTAGATTTCTCAAAGCTTTTTAGCTGAAAACCGCTGCCTTCTGCCGTAAGCATTGCTGAAGTTGGGGAACAAAAAAACAAAACAACAAGCTGAAAGACACTAAAGGCTCCACAAAGGTGAGAGAAATTGGACAGTTAGGTAATAACAACACTCAGCAAAGACTTAATTAGGACCACCATACTAATACTGTGTGGTTCATCCCTTTGTGGTGGGGATTCTACAAGACATTGGAAACTTTCCTTTGAGATTCTGGTTCAAGTTGACACGATCACATCATTTCTGCAGATTTGTCAGCTGCCAATCTCTTGTTCTATCACACCTTTGTGGTTTTCTGTTAGATTGTGATCTGGTCACTGGGGAGGCCATTGAAGTACAGCAAACTCATTGTCATGTCCATGAAACCAGTTGGAGACGACTTTTGCTTTGTGACATGGAGCATTATCATGCTGGAAGTTGCCATTAGAGGATGGTAAATTGTGGCCATAAAAGGATGCACATGGTCTGAAACAACACTCAGAGAGGCTGTGGCATTCAAATGATGATTGACTGGTATTAAGGGCCCAAAGTGAGCCGAGAAATTATTCCCCTCACCATTACGCCACCAGTCTGGACTGTTGATACAAGGCAGGTTGGGTCCATGGATTCATGCTGTTGACGCCAAATTCTCACCCTACCATCTGCAGCCTCAACCGAAATCCAGATTCATCAGACCAGGCTACGTTTTTCAAGTCTTCAGTTGTCCAGTTTAGTGAGCCTTTACCCACTGCAGCCTCAGATTTCTTGTCTAGACTGACAGGAGGGGAACCCGATGAAGTCTTCTGCTGTTGTCGTCCATCCACGTTAAGGTTTTACGCGTTGTTCTTTCTGAGATGCTTTTTTGCTCACCACAGGTGTAAAGAGTGGTTATCTGAGTTACTATAGTCGTTCTGTCAGCTCTAACCAGTCTGACCATTCTCCTCTGACCTCTCTCATCAACAAAGTGTTTCTGTTCACAGAACTGCTGCTCAAAGGATTTTTGTTTGTTTGTTTGTTTGTTTGTTTGTTTGTTTGTTTGTTTGTTTTTGGCACCATTGTTGGCACTAGAGTTAAACTCTAGAGACTGTTGTGTGTGAAAATCCTAAAAGAACAACAGTTTCAGAAACACTCAAACTAACACCAACAATCCTGCCACAGTCAAAGTCACTGAGATCACATTTTTTCCCCCTTTTCTCATGTTGGATGTGAAAATTGACTGAAGCTCCTGACCTGTTTCTGCATGATTCTATGGATTGATTCTAATTGGATAATTGCATGAATGAGTATGTGTACAGGTGTTCCTAATAAAGTGCATGTGAGTGTTCATAGTCACTGTCACTGATCCATACTGAACCATCTGTAATCTGTAAAATTACAGTTCAGTGCCGTTTTCACCTAATAATCCACTTTCTGTTATTAAGTTTGTTTGTCGTACTATTTTCTCTGATAGATGCTGTAATTTAAATGGTATTATGTGGCTACTTACAGTGTGAATTAACAAGAAGCTTATTAGCAAACAGAGCACATTAGAAACATGCATGTATATGTAGAAGCTTATAGAGTACAGCCTTGTTTTGTGTTAAGCTCTATCTGTATTTTTTGTTATAGGTTATAGTGCATGTAAACAAATAGAGTCTAGCTCTCCTGCTATGAAATGTTGTCAAAACACATTTGCATAGAAAAACAACTGCAGTTACATTTATGACAATTTATAGTTCAAGCCCGGTTTTCACAATAGTACAGCTTCCACCTTATTCTGTGAAACACATACTCATTCTCAGTTAAGCTGATTTCTACAAAATGACAGTTACCGCGCCATGTTTTCACCATGACAAAAAACATGGAGAATAGTGTGTAAAAATACAGTAAAAAGCACCCTGAGCACAGTGAAAAAAATCCACTATTTAATGTAGAAAAACAAAAACAGTTCACATCAACCTATGTTATATAGCAATCTTAAAAAGTTCAAGTTATTTGCTATGAAGTGTTGGTGCAGTTGTCATCTGCTAATGTCACTGGGCCTCCGCAGCAGTGCGAGGTGCAGTGAGTGTGTTTGGTGTCATCAAACACCAGCTGTAGCAAAAATTAAACATGTTACAACATGCAGTATACAGTGTACACCAGGTATAAATACGAGGCCACTGTAATGTGCCAAAATATCACACTCAGACAGTTTTTGGTACTAATGACCTGATGAGCCAGTAAACAAGCATCAAAAGTACTTGTTTCCCATTAGAGGTGTTGGGGTTGTCTGCAGGGTTCTTGTTGTTGTTTGTGAGTAAAATGATTCATGGTGACTAAGTGTCAAATCCAACATATTGATTGTAGATGGATTAATTGAAGATGACACTGTGTCTTTGTCACAATTATGGATGTTCACCATTTTATTAACACAACGTCGACCTGAGGCAAAGAGGTAATCTGTTTTTTTGCACCCTAAATGCAGACTGTGTGTTAAATCCATTAAAGAAAAAAAAAAAAAAAAAAAAAACAAGACAGGAGAGAAAACAGCGCCCAGATTCTAATGCAGCTAGATTGACATACTGATAAAAGGGATACAGTAATACAATGACGGCATGACAATCTTGCCACGCATTTTATGGTGACGAATAATCAAAAATCCTTTTATCGATGACACATCAAGGAGCATTTAGTTTATGCTTTGGTTAATCCTATTTACTATTTTGTGATTTCTCTCTCTCTTACTTGTTCCAATGTGCTATATTTGTCTCATAAATACTGGATATTTTGGCTTGACAAATTGCTATACAGGCACAATCCTATTAAGGGATGCGGTGTTGTGTTCCCTGCCAGTGACATTCTGTTTGGGTGTTGCATTAGAGACTATGACTACTGTACTGTGTTGTCATTAATGAATAATAAGAGTATTTTGTATTTTTAGACATTTCTTTCAGCACACCACTATTTTTCATTATCCCTTAACAAACCAGACTGCAGACTTTTGTTGTTCTAATGTGCCACAAGATCCCTTTCATCAATCAATCAATTAATTAATCCTTATTTATCCGGCACTTTACTGAAAACGTGGCGTCTAAGACGAGGCAAAGTCCTTTATAAGAGACAAATTAGCAGTGAAAAGCACATAGTTGAATCATAGAGGACACTGCATCAGAGACCCAGTTATTCTGAATGAAGGGTTTTAGTGAGTGATTTTGAATGGTCAAGTACTGTGAGGATGATTTCACTGGTCAGGATAAAATGTTTAGCAGTTAAATTGTCAGTCAGTCAGTGCTATTAGATCAAGAAGTAATTCAATGATGGATCAGGGAACTATTTCTGTAAACTTCTGTGACATTGCAGAGTCTGAAATCTAATTTGAATAATGAACAAATGGTGTAAAAGTGGGAACCTGAATGTGCTTTTAAAACACTGTGTGAAGTGACTTGTCCTCAAACTATACTTGCAATGTCACAGACCAGTTGTCAGCAACAGAGACAACAGAGTCTTCATAACTGATGAATGGCGTAACTGTTGACGGATGCCAGGCACTACAAAAATCTGACCCCATCTGCCGTCGTTTATGCCTCAGTGTCATGTAATTGACACAAATCAACCTGGTATTATGCATAAAGAGGGGGTGTGCTGACTTTGCACATCAAAGGTCTTGGGGAGTCTTATGGCACGTGAAAAAAGTTGTTTAAAAGGAGAAGGAGATGTGCAACTGCCTGAAGTTATGTTGCTTGAGTTGGCATCAGATGGGTCTGAAGACTGCAAGTTTCTAAACGAAAAAAAATGTGTGGCGTTTACCAGGCCTCTGTAACCCGCTCCTTAGCTCTGACGGAGACAAGTGGCTTGAGGCTACAGTAGTCACTACTAGCATAACACAGCATATCCAACTGAACTGTCAGCGGTTTAGTTGCATTGTGGGTAATGTAGGCAGCAAGTGTGCTTTTTTGATGTCCCTTACGAGTCCGACACTGTTACGGAAGAGTATGTTATAGAAGTCAAAGAGGTGGAAGGCTGAACACCTGGAGTACATTTTTAAATAGTGATGTGTTCTGGCCAAAAATAGCCATTTAATACAGGTTAAAAATGATAAGTTAAAGGTACTACAAAGAACTATTAAAATGCAGTGCGTTCACCAAATACTTGAACTTTTTTCCATAACCAAGCCTTTGAATTTTAAAATTAATTAATAAACATGGAATAACAAGTCCCACTTGTATCTAATTATCCTTATGTTGTATGAGTGTAACCAGGATATTTGTGCCACCAACACACAATTTGGGTTTCAGTCTCTGTGCTCATTTCCTGAATTTTACATTGAAATATTAACACTGTTTCCTACAGACTACATGACCCAGAGGTGTGGTAATGTGGTTGAAAATAGAAGTGGGGGAAAAGCGCATTACAAACTCTAAAAACTACATCAACCCGGTGTGCCACCTGCATTTCACTTCAAGCTCTCTGCCTCGCATTATATCTGTCACAGAAAGTGGAAGGATGCAGCTGCAGGTGGTTTTGAAGCTGTTGTGGGTAGAAATAAACATCTTGACAGCCTGAAAACCACCCTTGTTCTCTTTGTTATGGGCGAATCTGGTCTTTAAAAACACTTTCTGACGTTTTGGACTCGTGTCTTGTGCCTGTTTTGACTTGGACCTGTCTGGATAATGTCTTTTGTAGAGAGTACAAAAAAATGGTAGTTTTAACTGTGTCTGGTGTATTTTGTCTTTGGTACAATATACTGTTAAACATCATGTATGCTTTTATGCATTCAACAAAATTATTACTATGACTTCTACTTCTTTAGAGTTAAAGAAGGAAAAGACATTCAGTCTGTGTCTGTCCTTAAATTTCTTGACCAAACATAAGGTTCACATATTGAAAGATTTTGACATTTGTCCGGTTTTTGACTGCGGCCTGGATGTACACTAAACATGATTCAGTCGAGTCGTGTTGTCTTTATGGAGCATCGACCTTCTCAGCACCTTGACAGGCCATCATCTCTGCCTGGGTCACAAGAAGAAGGGGGAGGCAGAGAGGTCCTGGAGAGCGTTATTGAGTTTTCTGTGACATGAATTATGATAAATTATCGGTCAATAATTCAACACGTGTGTCAGATAGACTATATTTACAGGACCACCTGGCGTTGCCTGAATAGAGGTTACACTATAGGGAGTAAATAAATAATACAGCTTTTTTATCCTGCGCTTTAATACCATTAAATATTCAGCTATTTGGATGATCAAATTTGCTGCTAAATTACAGCTTCCCTGTTGATAGCACTGGGAGGAGAGGTGGCCAACGGGTGATGCAGTGGGAACCCAGCCAGGGAGGGGAACAACACAGTCGTATACACGCACACGCACACGCACACGCACACGCACGTGCACATACTACACTATCAGACACCCATATGTATGTCTGTGTGAGCTAGAATGACACACAGAGAAGCACATAAATACATACGCAAGCTGTATACACACACATACAGACACACAAAAGTACATAAACACACACAGCCCCAGGTGGCACATGTTGGCTTACACTGCCTTACCTGATGATGCTGTATGCATCAACGAGCGCATCCAAAATAATGCAATATTTACCCGAAGAGGGTTGGTTGGAGTTCAGAATCTGTCTGAATATTTCACATAGAGAGTGAGGATTATTCGATAAATAATATATGTATAAATACATTCCCAGCCATTATGTGTTTCTCTATTATAAAATATAATACAATGCTGTGACAAGCTTCATTTTCCCGGGATCTGCCCTTTGACAGACTGGTGCAGTTATTAGTATTAACCACTGTTAGAATCATCAGCAAAAAAAAAAGAAAAAAAAAATTTGGCATCCCTAACTATGATATGAGAATTGGTAAGCAAAATGAGAAATGAAGCAATTAGAGAGGTTCACATACATTATTTAGCTCTCATTAGCTTCCTGTGACACTGTAGGCTCCACACCAATGAAAAGTGTTGGCCGGGCTCAGGCAATTAGTAAAATTAGTGGCACAGGATTTGGCGTTGATTCAGGCCACATGGCCCAGAAGATACCAGACTGGTGTCAGTTGTGTAATTTATAACTTTGCACATGAAATAATAGGTTTGAAAAATCACTGGGGCTACAAGTGTGTCAACCTGTATTATCCAGGAGACAAGGGTTGTCCCTTGGACAGAGGGAACAGCAGCAGCCTCCTCCGATTTTTAGGAGAGTGCACGTTGCAGTCGGCCATTTTGTGTCTCTCAGAGAAAAAACAGGGGACAGAGGTCCAAGCGGATGGTAATTAGCAGTCTGGGTTGTGTTTGTTTTCATTTTGCGCATGTTTGTGCTGATAAAGTTTGACTTGCCAAAAATCCCAGTCCCGTGCTGGATTCCGCTCAAGCTGTTCCCCAGCATCCTTCAGGAACGATGGGAAATCTTGTACACTGCCACTGGTCACAGCACAAACAGACGGTGGTAATCAGTGATTAGTGGACATGTTACAGTATACAGAGATAAGCCCACACCCCAACCCTTCAATCTGAATCAATAGCAGCACATGAAATGCATAAATGTACATGTTTGGTGGTAGATATTCTGTGATCAACCAGCAAAATAAGCACCAGGGGTTTGTAGAAATTTTTTTATGTACCTTAAATTGTGTAGGAACATTTGCATTAACTTCAAATGGGGAAAAAAATAATAAATAAATTCTTTACACTGGTCAGAACACAAGCTACTAACCATTTTGTTAAAAACAGGCAATTTTACTACACAGTTTTGATCCCTTTAGGTTTTGAGCTTAAGGTCTGCAGCCAGCTTCAAATGACTGTAGGTCCACATCCAACACCAGAGCGTAGCTAAATAACATTTTGCAGCCTCTTTATCATTACAGGGGGAAAAAAAGAAGGCAGAGAACAGGCAAACCAAATAAACAGGTGTTGTGTGCTTTAGAAAAAGCTAATGCTAACGTGTTCTGGAATAGAGAGGCATAATTATACTGTGCTGGATTATGGAAAACATTGTGCATGTTAATTACACCAGGTATGCTCATTGATTTTCTGTTATAATACTTAAATGTGTCATTAATAATTCATTTTCCTGCCAGCGCGTTCCATTTTTCATGCACCTGTGTTGTTGATGTGAATGACGCTGTGTCATTGCTGATGATGGCTGTGTAGTTCATCATGGAAAGTAATTTCTGCAGTGACACCTACTTATTTGTCTTTTATGAGCCACTGACAATGTCCATATTGTAAGGAATGACTCTCCACTCGCTGACTGACCGTTTCTTTTCTCTCTTTGAAAATCTATGAGCTGTGTGAAAAGGCTTTAATTTGTCCCTTTGCTGTGGTGCTAAAGCTTTCAGTGTTTGTTGCACTTTACCGAGAAGGTCGGAGTAAGAGTTAGCTGGTGTAACTTACAATCAGTGTCAATAAATCTTACAATATGTGGCTTTTGTCAACAGGCTTTTGCCAGTTCTTATACATCTCTCAGGCCTAAAGGCATTGATGAAACTCTCGATTCTGCGCGTGGACTTCCTGACTCCCTAGCTCGCTGATTTCCTCCGCTAAGCTCAACATTTGATGAAGACTAATTCCCTTGTTCTCGTCTTTTAAGAGCACCCATCTCTCTCCTGTCATTTTAAAGGACCACATCCCTCAAGGCGCGAATCTGTCAAACAATAGTACAGAGACAAGCACGACAAGCAAACAAACCCAGAAACAACAACAGCGGCCACGGACGCAATCAAGTTTGTCCTTGAATTTCCACACCTGTGCGCGCTGAACGTGGCAGGGCCATTTGTGAATTGGAGGGAACGCGACATGTTTGTCCAGCATCAACTCGGCAGCGTGTTTATCCCCTCGTTTTTCCAGCATTGTTTGTCTTCTCTTTGTGGCTCTGAAATGCTCAAATTGCATTTCTCAGATGTTGGTTCCCTGGAGGTGTGCGCTTGGCGGCAGGTGTCTGAGGGAAAAGCAAAAAGCAAGGGGAGAGGAAGAGGGACTGGAAGAAAGATAAAGAAAAAAAAGACAGAAGGAGAAGAGAGAGCACGAGCAAGAGAGATCTCCCACTCATTCTCCAATGTGGAGCTGAATTTATGCCGAAATGCTTCTCTTATCTGCCGTATATGCACTTTAGCAATGTAAATGCATGCTGATGAACTTGGAGCTTGCAACAATATGGCACATGTGTCTTATAGTGCAGAAACTTTTTCACAGTTAATTGTTTGGCAAAAGATGATAAACTATTCAGAACTCCTGTGAGCAACATCCAGGTTATGGAAGTTTACAACAAACATGCCTTTTTTATTTATTTATTTTTCCCTGGGGTAGGTGACTGCGCTGTGACAAGCAAAATCCTGCTAAAAAGCATGAAACACTTTTCTGTTTCCCTGCAATAATAATTCAGTCTCCCTCATTTTATTTTCAAATCAATTAACTAACCTTGAGATGAGCTTTACAGCTGATAAGTGCTATACCGTGCTGCTAACCCCCCACCCACCCCCACACTGCTTTGAAAGAGGCTTCCTCTCCAGCACTGAATAGCATATAATAGATATTGAACTGTAAATCTGAATTGAAAGCTCGGGTCATCGTGCCTCATTGGTCATTGACTTTCGACCACAAAAACCAAATGATGTCTTAGTTGAGAGAAATATATCAAAGGATATCAACAATTACGACTCATAAACATGCCTGGAGACTTGCCTGGCGGGCGTATAGCAGCGGGAATTAGCATGTTGAGCTGATAAATATGCATGTAAAGACGCTCCCAGGGGAATAACACACGTGTGATTGATAGCTTTGGAATTGAAGGATGTGTAAATTCCTTTTATTCTGGGGGTTGTGCTGTTGTACCGCCGAAATACATTGCACTTGTTAAAAGTTTTACCAACTTTATAATCCTTAATGCCACATCTGTTTGCTGTCTTTATAGCGCCTGTAAAACGTCATTAAATTATTACCACCAGCTGGCCTCATTGCACAATAACCTCACTTATCTGTTATTCTCTGGGAATACTTTTGATTTATAGACCCTCTTAGAATAAATGATATTTTATACATATGTATATATAAATAAACAAGGGGAAATGTGTTCTCTTAAATAATTCATGAGTTGTACTTTGAATAAGTTACTTAGTAGAAGTAGTTTTTTTTTTTTTTTTTTTTTTCCAGGAAGCGTAAAAGAGTTGTGTATGGAAGATACAGATTGAAAGGCGTTTGATTCCAGTTTGGACGGCAGAGCAGGTTTGTCTGCTGAGAGGAATCCTTCCAAAATATTTTACTCTAATCAGATGTAAAGCCTTTAGATTTATTTTCAAATTAATCCAAAGGCCTCTCTGGATTGTTTGAGAAACAGTACAAACAGACTCACAGTTATCATATTGTGCTTCTATATATATATAAATATGTATAATAATTATATATTTATCTCAAACTACAAGATTTTGACGAGCATGGTTTGCACATTTCAAAACTCTGTGTCCAATCAATTCTCGTCATCACCTGACATTAATTTGGCGTAAAAGCAAACAAAAAAGTTCAAATTTAACAGCTTTTCTGGAGTTGTTGAAGCTATATTTAAATTAAAACTCTCATAAATACTGGAAGTTTTAGAAAATATCATCACACACTGTAGTCGGTTTTCAGTAATGTTTCAAATTCAGCACCTCATCACTCAACTCTGAAGAATTCCAGCACCCCCTAATGTCAATATGAAGCTATTGAAACTAAAGGGCAAAAATGGACAAAGTGACAGCCGTCAGTTCTGCACACGAGTGCTCAGAGAAAAGCAGAAAAAAATGTGAATCTCCAAAGAAACAAACGCAGCTCAGGTAGAGGAGTGATCTCTGTGGCTGTGGTGCTTATAAATAGCACTCGCCCTGGAGTAGCAATAAAGGCTGTTTGCGTAGCTGCTATATGTTTAGTATGTAATGATATATTATTGCTCTAGGTAGTGGGAGCATGTCCTATGTGCTCGGTCCTCTTGGGTATAATTGCTTCAGAAGAGATAAACTGAAGAGAGAGAGGGAGAGGGAGAGAGAGGTGGAAAGAAGGGGGGGAGCAAGACAAGATATTAAAGATTAATAAGGTGTGTGTGTAAAGCTGTAACTCTCAAGAGTGATTCTTTTCATTTAGCTATAGTCTTTTATTTCCCATTGTACTTATTTTTCGCTCACTTTGATATTCAGACTATTTGGAGAGGCCCTCAAAGGCCTCGTTGGTGCTGCTGTGTAATGCAGAACCGTGTGTTTTCATGCTGTTTCAAACCAGTTTCAGGCGTTACCTGCCAATCATCACAGACACAATGCTGGACACAAAAGCAGAAATTTAGAATATTTAGGATTTTTTTTTTTTTTGTGTGTGTGTGTGTGTGTGTGTGTGTGTGTGTGTGTGTGTGTGTGTGTGTGTGTGTGTGTGTG
>JBBMJY010000025.1:3928892-3950588 GCA_037833715.1 Toxotes lorentzi
TGTGTGTGTGTGTGTGTGTGTGTGTGTGTGTGTGTGTGTGTGTGTGTGTGTGTCTGTGTGTGTGTGTGTGTGTCTGTTTTCGAAATGAGACTATTAATTAAGAAGCTGTCATGAGAAATATTACACCGGATGTTGATATTTAAACATTTTGAAAAACAGAAACACACACAAACACAAACTGCTATGAAGAGAAAAACCTGTAGCTGTTCCACTGATGACAAAGAGTTGATTTTGTTCTTACTGTGTCCAACAGTGGTGATTTTCTTTGTTCAGGGGCACATTTTATGATTCAAAAATGCATTATTATAAAATAATTTCAAACTCTAAATGTCCACAAGGTTTGTCTTGCATGCACTAAATGAGCTACAGTGTGTTTCTGTTTTTGTTTAGTTTTTTTTTGATAACAGATTTAAGTCTAGCTTTATGTTGTGCAAATTTACAAACATGACCATTTTCAATGCAAGAAAAGGATGTGTGGATGTGTATTATGGTAGCTTATTGCTTAAATTCCAATTTAAAAAGTAAAGCATGTGCACACATACAGTATAGTCATAGACACACACACACACACTGAGAGCATCAGTGTGAAGCTCAGAATAAAGGAGCCTGTGAATTTGGCCAGGTTTCCGTGTCAGAAGCAGCCTGTATGTACGTTTGCGTTTGCAGGCTTTAGAAGGCTCTTTTTTCACACCCTGCTGTTTTCCCCTGATAATTTAATGTCCACATTCTTCTCTTCAGGCATTAAAACCCTCTGAAGTTCATTCTCTGTCTTTGTACTCTATGAGGCTGCACAGTGGGGCTGGGAAACACACACCACACTCCGTAGGTCCTCTGTTGTATTGCCTACCGAGTGCCCAACCAATTACCAAGTTCAAACACGCAGCTATCACTCTGTTTTTGCTGCTATCCTCTGATTTGGCCAGTGTTTGTACCAGACTTTTTCCCCCCCTCTCTTTTCAAACTGAGCTTCTAATGGAGATGGATGTTGATCACGGCATGTTACTCATTCTCACAGATGATGAGGCAAATATTGTAACTTAAAACTCCCACATAGACTTTTTTTTTTCTTCAGACTGTCATTCTCACGATTATGTTGACAGAATAGTATCATGTTTTCACCAGTTTGGTGAAAACTGGTGTAACTGGTGTGCTTATTTCAATATTTCCCCTATTTGTCAGTCATAAATGCTGAATGTATATACAAGACTAATTGACTTGCTGACATAGAGGGAGCCTAAACTGACACAAGAAGGTTACACACACACTAAAAGAAAAACAAATATTATTTCTTTCTTTGCTGTCTCTCGAAATGGGTGTTGAAATGAGTCACTGCTGATGATATCTTACATGTGCTCTGATGCTTGAAAAAAAATGCTTTTGCACCGATGATTCATCTCAGTTCACGAACCACCGTGTCACACTGATCGAAATGAAGATATAATAGAATCTCACATGTAAATTAATGACTTTTAGTTCTTGTAACTATGAATTCAAGACAATAACTCACATGACTCATAACTGTGTGTTAATATCAGTTGCCCAGTGTCTCAAAAGGAAAAATAAATTGAATTCCCTGAAATCAGTGTTCACTGTATGACTGTCAGATTATTGTTAGCTAGTCTTAGTCTAGTCTTATCCAAGCTACAGTTCAGCATGAGTAATTGCTGAAAGTAAATGTAGTTAAAATATGAGTGTATTAAAGATCCAGCAGGGCACAGACAGTTAGCTTTTGCTTCCAGTTTGTCCCAGTGGCCAACTGTGGTACTGCAACAAAACAGTTTCATCAGGTTCAACAAACACAGGACTCAACAAGAAAATGGCAAACAACTATTACATAAAATCTGCTGAGAAATGGCGAAGGTCAACTGTATTGTTTCACCATGTAGTTGAAGTATAAAGTACACAGTTAGTGCTTCTAAAAGAAGAGGTCTCAGATTGGCTGGACACTGGAGAGCTCAGGTCTCCTTGGCTCCCTGGTAATTTGAACACTTGTCTATCATTGTTAAAAGCCATCTACTGGTTATGTGGCTGAGCAACGTCTGTCAAAACATTTCAGTTGAAGACATATCACTGTGACATTACAGACATTATAAATATCACACTGGAGAGTACAAAGTAGTAAGGAGATTAAATAAAGGCTGGTTAACAACATTCACACTGCAGAAAGCTTAGGTTGTTTGCCAAGAATGCAGAACCCCAGATAGTCCTCTCCACTGTGCCCAGCCAACGTGTTCACTCGCTCCAAAGGAACGGGCCGAGGCCTCCTCAGTGTGCATCGGGGTTTTTTTATTCTCCTTCTTCGGTGTGGTGAAAACATTCATTTTGTGACAAGAGGGCGACTCATGATTTCCCCAGCGAGCCCCATACGGCCTGTAGAGATCTACCTGTCAGCACACCTGAGCTCCTCGGCACAATCCGGCCTTTCTTGCTGACGCCACTGCCTCTGTTTACAGAGACGAGACATGAAAAATGCAACAGAAGTAGCAGTCATTCAGTGTCTCTGGGTCCCGGGGAAATCACCTGAGCCGAGACGGTGTCGCATCTTCGCCGGGTGAATATCAGTAAAAACTGGATTCAAATTTAGTTCCTGTGTCTCAGGAACTAAATTTTAGCCTCTTTTTTTTTCTCTGTAAAAAGAAAAGAGCAAAAGATGGATTTAAGGACAATCAGGCAGCACTGAATAGACCATTAATTTGATAAAGCTGAGTTTGAGCGCTTGTAAAACTATGGTGACAGCCCCAGGGAGTGTGACAGCTTCTTCAATTAACAATTGATGCTTATATAAGAACATCCGTCTGTAAGTTATTCATAATTCCTTATGCCAGTTGTTGTCATAAATCCATATGTATGCAAGTTAATAGATTTCTGCTGCTGTATGACAAGATTTTCCTTCTCCATCTGACCCTGCCATATGCCATAAGACGTCTCTTTTGTCCATATTCACTGTCTAATTATATCCAGGCTGTTTTGTTTTCAGAATACACCTGTGAAGGAAAAATGTAAACTGTATGCAAACTACATCAATCCTGCTCAAGTTTTTACTTGAAGGATTACATAGTCTTTCAAGCGCTGGAAAATACTGATGTTTTATGAGCCTTGGGTTTCTGAAACATTTTTTAATATCTGTTGTATGATGAAAAGTTACTATTGTTTTACTTTTCAGCCAACAGCTGGTAAATTCTGTTGTGTTTATACCATCCATTAACTCACAGCAAACAATATTCTGTCCTTTGTTATAACACAATCTGTGAAGATGTACAAACTGTAAACTGTGCAACAAAGTACATGGCTGCTGTTGTGGAAAAACAAAACTGGAAAAACAAAACAATACAACAAACTATTTGGAAATGCAGTTTTCCCACCACGGTGACACCAAGAGGAGCGTATTTATCTTTTACTGGAACCTGAAGAGACAAACGAGCTGCACCAAGAGAAACACAGGCATTGACATGAAGTTGTGTTCGCAGGTTCATACTATGACAGAAGGGTGACTGCCCCCCCTATCCTTCACTACACCCACCCAGCCACATACTAACCACATCTCCTGCATGTTCTCACCCCCCACCCCCCTTCTCTCCCTATTCTTAGGGACATCATGTCACAACATGAGCATTTTACTGTTTAGTGTGAAAGAACAAGGAATCTCACACAGTCACCTCACACGTTATTAAGGCATCAAGTTCACTAATTGTGGGTTGCACTTGAAAAATGGCTTTGCACTTTATTAACTTGAGAAATTTGATATGTGGCAGACAGGTGTGAATATTAAAAGAAAGAGAGAGAAAGAGAGAGAAGTAATATGATGTGTTGCTTTGTCGTCATTATATCACTGAACTTCAATATAAATAAACAGGAAGAAGAAAAAAAGGAAAACACAATATTTCTGACTCGGGCACCCCCTAATGGCAGAATGAAAAAAGATAACATTGCTGTGAAACCAGCACATCACATACTGTTGCACTAAATGTAACCAGAATTGACAGTATGTTAAAACCCTCCACCAAATAGTAATTGTCAAATCACAGCTTAGCAACGATCAGTGGGCACAGCAGGCCTGTCAACGTTTGGATTTCTCCTCTTGTTAAGTGGTGTGCATGGGGCTGTGGCAGGAGCAGCAGAACGAGGAATGGATTAAACAGTGTTTTTGACTGTTTTAATTTGAATCGCAAACTTTAGCATGTCTGGCTGTGCACTACTTCCAAGAGCAAAGAGCACAAAACGTTACAACAAATAAAAGTCTGACGTTACATGTTCCCTGATCATGATGAGTATGTAGTAATAATCCTTTATAATAGTAATAATCCTAAGACTAACTAGCTCCCTCCTGCAGAACAAGGCTGTTTCTCTCTGCCCTCCATGTAAATCATCAGCTGTACACGTAAACAACATAAACAATCCCTTTTACAAGATTCTCAGCCAGAAACAGCCAACACATGGAGCTAACATGCTTAGTTAGCTTGCCATCCGAATCACTGGCTAGAAATGGGAAGCTGCTTTTGTCTACCTTTGTCTGAAGTCAGACCCATTGTTGAAAGAATTATTGAGAATTGTGATGATACAGATAAATCTTTCACCCTTATCGCTGTAAACAGCATTTGTGTCATGCAAGAACATGACACTCGACAGGCACAGCAACAGTAAATAAGGGGGGGGCAGGGTTTTATGAACCATCAAGTCATGAATTTTTCTACAAACAGCAACTTTTGCAACCAGAATTTGAAATAGACTTTACTTATAAAATTCTACACATGGACATACACATACACATTAAACAACAACTTTTATCTGACCCCATGTCAAAGAACAGAAAAGAACATACACATTTTCACATCTTGTGTAGATTAATTTCACTTTGAATTGCCTTTAAAATGGTGCTATGATCCAAACACAGCAGAGGCTTGTTATTTGCGTCGCGTATTAAATGACAGGTCACATACTGTGGATCACCCCCATCAGATCATATGAAATGCTGTCTTCAGTGGGTACAGACCTTCCCACAGTATGATCAGCTTGTTAACCATGTCTGTTGGGATATTATCAGCTCTACTTTAGCAAACAGTAACATCACTGCTTGTTTGAGGGCACAGTAGTTGAGACAGGCTGGGGTCATTGCAGGGTCAGATGTTTAAAGTTTTAAAATCACTTTTCAGAGCCACTTCAGAAATCAAAAAGGTATTTCCATACGGGGAAAAGAGATACTTATGGTCTGCAATTTTTCAGCTGACTGAAATATTTCATAATTACATCCTCCTTCAAATTATTTATTTTGGAAGTTAGCTGGCAGTGAACCAACAAACAGGTTTTATTGCACCAGAAACAGAAGCTTTTTTTTTCTCTCTGAAAAAAGCAGCATCACCAACTTTCCAAACCGGGTGTAGAAACTAGAGCGTGACAGCTGCATTTAAATATGAAATAGCTGCAGATTTGGTTTCAGACACCTTGTACTGTGTGCAAACAAAGCCACCGTTTCCACCAGAGAAAAGAGAATGCATTTAAAGCACCTCTTTGTCGTTGTTCAGAACTGTGTTCCCTTTGTTTCCATTTGTCTCTTTTTTTAGGGGGAAAGAATGGGATGAAATATTTTTAAACAGTAATTACCTGGCTGGGATCCGACATGTAGGGATTAATGGGTGACTGCGAAGCACCAGGTTCGGCAGTATGTTGGAAGGTAAGGGTGTGTGTGGGTGTGTGTGATGGAGTGGTGGTGGTGGTGGCAGCGGAGGGGGGATGCCGAACACAGAGTACCAAAGACTGGCAGAATTCTGCTGCAAGTGTCTTTTCTTTATCCAAGCTCAAGTCACTGCTTCACGCCAAGTCCATCACAAATGAACAAGACAGATTTAGCCCTCTCGCCTCATCCCACTCCTTCCAAATCCATTTGCAAAACGTCTGTTTTCATGCCTCCTGAAACAATATTGTTACATGTTTGGGGTTATTTTTTACCTTCTTCGCTCTGGCCCGTTTTGTCACACAAGTCGGGTTTTTACCGAGGACTTAAGCAAATCTGTAATTGTACTTTGTTCCGAAGCCTGTTTGGCATGTAATTGACAATCACAAACAATTTCCGATCAATTCAGATCACCACCAAGCACTCGAAACTGCAGCACGGCCAAGCTTACATCACTGGAGTCGAAGAATGCCGTAGTGCACATTGTGCTTAGAACTCAATTAAGCATGTCCTTGGAGTACAATATTTCTGGATTCTTTAAGTCGTTTGGATAGTGCAGAGCGGCAATGAGGTGCTCTTACAGATGGCGTGCGACTCAGATTGTAATTAAACAGATCAGTGTCTAATACACAGTCTGATATCCAGCAGCAGCGCAGCCAAATCTCTGCGGAAAGGACTTCCTGAGATTCTCAGGAGCTTCTCAAGGTCGCTGCAGTCACTGTAGATTGACATGTCATGTCAGGATATGTAAGCTAGTGTTCAGTTATCAGTCTGCCTCTGTACAGTGTGGGCAAATGGATTAGGTTGCAGCGGCTACTAGTAAAAGCATTTTACTAATAGCATAGTTTGAGCATAAAGTTTGAAATAGCCACTAGCTTTTTTCAGACTAGTAATTTGTTAGATCGAGAAGCACCATTAAAACTTACATCATCGCAGGTAGTAAATTTTGTGATGTGTGAATCTGTTGCTGGAAAACATCTGTGGTACAATCCAGTCAAAAGCCATCAGTCATGTAAAAAGAAAGGACACTCTCACTCAAAGGTTACTCTGTTTTGCTTAGAAATACATACAGAGAAATTCATGTGTCTCAGAATTAGTATTCATGCACTTTAGAGTGAGTGTGAAACATTTTAAACACATATCCTGTATACTAGGCGAACATCCTCTACAGCGGTGTGCACCAGCATAAAATGCAGCATTCAGAGCAGAGAGGCAGGGACACCTCAAATTATTGAGGAATAAACACGGTGCCAATTAATGAACTGATTGTTATCATTATATAACAGCAAAATCAAAGCTGCACAAAGATTTAAATGTAAATGAGTGTTCACAACAATATGACATTTTCTAAGTCAAAGTTCAAGTTTGCAGAACAGCTCCTCAATAGAGGAGAAGAAACCTTGATACAATGACTGATGTACAAAAAGATTTTTGAATTAATCATGTAACTTAAGTTAAGAAGCTTTATTGGTGTTGTTTGTTGAAGGTGAAATAGTTTGATCAAGGGTGAGACAAAACCTGTGAATGGTTACCAGGGTACCAATGAATGGTGCACTTAAAAAAATCAAGGTTGGAGCTTAATGTCTTTTTCATCTGTAATTCCAAGCCAGTGAATCAAACATTAATCATTTTACGGTATGAGATGACAGGCCATTTTTTTTCTTAAACTTTCAATTTTCATTTTCTTGGCAGAGTTTGAAAAGACAAAACAAAGCTGCTGAACAGAGGGAAATCAAAGCACATATGGTTGGACTGTTAAGACTTGTGAAATTGTCTCGCCTGTCATTTGAACAGAGCCCAGGAGAAGTTTCAAGGTTGCTGAATGCTTTGTGAAACCTCCTAAATGTAACAGTTCACTAGCTGCTTTTTATGTCAGTTACTGAAATTCTGAGAATTCATTTGATGAAAGAAATGTCATATGACATTCAGTTTGTCTATAGTTTAAAGTTCAACTGATTTTCCTTCAGAGTTTTACATTGCAAATGGATGCCTTTTACCATTTTATAACCACCAGTGGGGTAAAAAAAAAAAGTAGGTTTTCGTAATTCAAAGTACTTCAGTTCCAAGTTTTTTATTTTCCTTGTCAATAAAAACTATTGTTGTTCATCACAGAAGCAGGATAAATATTCTGGATTTATGTCAGGTGATAAAGCAGCAAGTCTCATAACACGCTCCAATAATCTACCTGCTCTAATTACAACAGCAATCATAAAATGTCAGAATGAAAAGCAATATAAACAAAGCATAACATTCAAGATGACAATATTGCACTGATTAATATAGCAGAGATGATGTTTGAAGTCATTTCTGTATTTAATGTGGATACTCCAGAGTGAAAAACAATGTCAAAACTTGTCTTCTGAATTTCAAAAGTGATTTTACTGCTTGTGCCAATTTATACAATTTAGCCTGAAATAAGACATTTTGTTAATGACAACAAACAAAAAGTGACAAAGTGCTTAATTAAGACAATGGAAAAGATAGTGCCTGATCATAAAAGAGGAGACACATATTTCTGTGAGCAGATAGGCTGTTATCTGACAGTGTGGCTGATAAGATCACAGTGAAAGCCTTAAGAAATAATGCGTTTTAGGTGGGGTGAATCAAGATCAGCATTAATGTGATCTGTGCCATATGCCAGTATGAATCTAATAGACTGATTATCTCATGTCTCACTGCTGGCAGAACCAATCTGGTTGCGATAAGGAGCACACATTTGGGGCTGATCAGCTGCATCGTCACATCGGACCTGAACGTGCAAATATCTGCCATTAAGATCTGAAAACAACACGGAGAAACTGGCAAACCGAGGAGAACACAGGAGATGTACAGATACACTGAGGGGTGATAACATCTACGTCGGCTTTGAGCTGCTTTGAGTCACCTTATTCATGTCTAACTGTCAACACATTGTTGTTGTTTTTTTTTCCAACTTTAAATTCAAAAAGATAAATATTAAAGAGTGTATAAAAGTCTCACCTTTTCCCTGAAATGTAATGCTGTGCTTGAAATTAACCTCTTCAAAAACACATAAATAAAATGTGTAGATTTAGTAAATGATTCTTTTCTCCTCTCTTTGTACCTTCTCCTCCACATTTAGTGTGTCTACGTTGCTGACCCTTATTTGACATTTTCTTTGATATGATCGAACAGAGCAGTTTCCCCCTTTCCCTCTCTCCTTCTCCATTATGGAAAAATTATTAACATCTGCTACACAGACATCAGGAGAAGTCATGCATGCCTTAATGGCCCCTTGTTTAGTCATTTATGGGTAAGCATGTCATTATTTCAGGATTTATGATCAACCAGATAGAGAATGCATTCTCCCGGAGTTTCACCTAGCAATTATTTATTTTGATTTTTATGGCAACAAAGTTTCCTATCCTCCCTCACTATCCAATTAATGCTAATGATCAAGCATGTCTTAGTGCTTTAGCTTTTGTTTTTATCTGCTTTTATGTCCTTTGCTGGAATGTGAAAGTCTGTGTGATGAGCCTGTTTTGGAAAAAAAGCTGTGTATTAATAACTTTGGAGTGAAATGTACACTACATCCAAGGACAGCCGAAGAATTTAATGTAAGTCTGTGAATACGAATGCTCTGTCTGTTATGCTCTATTTAAAAAGTTCACCCAAATCAATAGAAGGCTTCTTACTCTTAAAAGTGTCTATTTATGCACATGGTTTTGGCTTTGTGCTGGGATTTAATGATATCTGCCTCCTAAATGTTACTTATTTCCGATGAAAACTGTTTACATCGAGGTCTGTGGACTATTTATAATAACTGGAATAAGAGAAAGATGTGTAATAATTCAGTCTTTTGACCAGCACAAAAGGTTATCCATTCACATTTCATTGTATCTGGGCTGGAGGCACCACAGTACACAAAAACTGAGTATTCAGTATAGTTAAATGCCACCGGGGCTAAGTGAGAACGTCCAGTCCAGACCATAAGTATTTGAACAGTTACACATTTTTTTGTTCTTCAGGCTCCGTGATTCAGCACGTTCAAACTGAAATATCATAAAACATTTTAAGAAAGGATGAAGTGCCAAGTCTCAGCTTTAATTTGAGAAGGTTTACATCAGTACAGAGAGAACTGTGTGGGAGATGTAGCTGTGCCCAAAGTTTAGGGGTTCAAAAGTAAATGGGCAAATACACATTAAGTCAAACATGATTATCACTTCATTTAATATATCAACATCACTTGCAGTTAATGACTGCAAGTGATGTTGTTGTTTTGTCAGTTTGCAGGCACTAACGTTCAGAGGTGCCAAGAGTATCTTTAGAAATGACTAAATGTACAGCATGAGGGGAGACCCACTAGTAGGTAATATGAGCAAGTAAAAGCCATGCAGCAAAGGTTATTAATATGTACCTTTCCCCTGACACACATATGCATGCACACCCATACACCCACTCACACACATTCAAGCAGTAACGGCATCTTGCACAAACCTTTCCTGACATTCTGTCCCTCTGCCCTGGAGCAGCCTTGAGGACGCTGCCTCAGATCAAGGTCATTCACATCGCTCAGTCCCTGAAGCTGCAGCTAGACTAGTCAATGAGTGTTGTAAGGCCTGAAAACAGCCCTTACATCTACAGATGACAGGTTTCACTCCAAAATGAGACTTGACACAAAGTACACCTGCTGATTCAAAATGACTGATAGCACAAATGCTAAAACAAATTATTCTCTAATGTCCACTGACAAAATAAAAACCGTTTGCACGCATTCTTTCTGCAGTTCCATGGACACTAAACAGTAAGGTGGTGATTTCTGATTCCAAAATGACCACAGAATTTCAGAGATGAATTCCTCAAATCGTCTTTGGCAAGTTGAAGAGCACAGATGAGGCCTCTCTCTGACTTGAACTGAAATGAGGATGCACAGAGGGTGTGTGGGGGGTTTCATCGCAAAAGCCACCATCTGGTGTCAGCGCGTGGTGTTGCTCACCATGACCAATTGTGTCATTAGATTATTGAATAATTAGAGAACGGATCATGTCTACCCAGAGAACATGCCTTTCAAGTGTATTAGTGTGTGTGTGTGTGACTGAGGCCCTGATCACAAAGAGCCACATGATATCTGAAGAAAATTATAACTCTGAGCAAAGTTTGAGACAAACAAACTTGTGCAGCTTTCATTAACCCAAAATGACAGTAAAACATTTTGTTAGAGTGGGCGTCAGGATTTTTTAAACCTATTTTTACACTATTTAATTTTGAAGTAAAAATTCTTAATATGAAAATCGAAATCCCAGTTTCCCTGTGTAGTCACCATATCTCCCTGTGAGTAGAGTGTCCCTGTTGAGCTGAGGGAGGACTTTAAATGAGTTTTACGTTGCCCTGGGGGGTGAGGAATCTTTTATTAATGAAGGCTGCACTTTGTCTCAGGTGAAATCGTCTCTAAAACATCAAGGGACTGCCTTTGAAGCCACCCACTGCTACAACACCGAGCTAAGTGGGTTTTCCTCCTAATTTAGATCATATATTTACTGTTTATCTCAAGGAAACTATGGTTTAGGAACTTTCTTTGTGGCCAGGTGGGACAGCAGAATGAAAATAAAGATATGTATGAAATCCCAGACTCTTATCAAGAAAATGAGATTAGTGTGAGGAGGTGGTTCTCAGATTTAAGCCTGAGTCAGCCACAAATCTCAAATGGAAGAGAATGATCCCAAAATGAGATATCCACAATTTGAAAAGATTGACACCTACAGTACTCCTACAAAACAGTTGTTGGCATGAAAATAAAACACATTATGGTCTACTATTGAAGTTACAAGTTGTTGTGAGACAACTGATTCCCACATTGTTCAATTTTTGAGAACTCCAGTCTTTAAAAAATAAATAAATAAATAAATAAATAAAATGATGCAAACATTAAACATCCCTGGCTGTAAAAAAAAAATGTCCTGCAAGAATCTACAGACATGCAGACATCATCAGATGCCACACTGGACAAGAGACACTGGAGATACAGCAGGTAGAATAGAGTCTGTCTCTGAGAATGCCTTCCCTACAACAGAAGTACCACAATACACCATGAACTGGACTGTCTTGTTTCACATGTTCGTCACATACGTTTAAGTTAGTAAATGTTAAGTAAAGTTAGTAAGTTAAGTAAACCAACCTGAACATCACTTACTCGGGCAAATTACAGCAAAGGGGAAATAGATAATAGATAGTGACAAAACTGCCAGCTAAAGTAATTAGGGCAGTGTAAAAATCAATACTTGCTTTAATATGCCAGTGCATTTTAAAGTCTAATCCATTCAGAGATAAGTTTGAAACAGTTAGCCCTAGGTTTTAACAGCTGTCCCTGTCACCTACTGGCAGTATGCAATTCTAAATATTTGTCACTAAAATCAGTATTTAAAAAATTATATTATGAGAACAGCTAAAGCTGCAATAGCAGAGAGATGACATAAGGATTAAATAGATTGCAATTCAGCTCAATGACCAAAATGAAACTCACTAAATGCACTAAATTGTCATGTGCTCTCCGCTTTTACTGTGATTACCCCGTCACAAATAAAGTTTAAAAAAAAAAAAAAAAATCCCAAGCACGCAGGCTCTTATTTTCTGGGTCACCATACCGGAAGCGGAGGTCAATGGCGCAGTTCATTTAACAAACAAATATGGCGGACGGCGAAAACGCGCGGGAAGTTTGAAATGTTCCACCGAAGCTAAAATTCTAGACACTCAGCGTTTTGGCTTGTGGAAGAAAAACGTACGGGTAGATTCATATTTGTGAAGTGTACAATGTGTGAAGTTACACCTAAACGGTCTGTAATTGCAACTCTATTTATCCGAAACACCCCCGGAAGCGACAAAACGAAGATTATAGTGTGGGTGATATGAAGCGGACGATTTATTTACAGAGTAAAAGCGGCGTACAAGATGGCGGATTTTGACACACGGGAAGAAAACGACTTGGAGCCGTCAGTTTTGCGCTGATTAATCGCTCCTGAAAAGATATGCAGACGTGAAAGAGGCACGGCAGTCCCACTGTGAAGCTAAATGGATGAACTACATGAAGAATGGATGAGAAAGGTATGTTACCAAACGAGTTCACTTAATTTCAAAGACTAGATTCTGTAAAATGTCTGCGTATGAAGTTAAAACTAACATTAAGGCAGTCTAATACAGTTGTGTAATCCATCCCAGTTTCTCAAAGTCCAAGGTCACATCTTTAAATGTCTTGTTTAGCCTACCCACCAGTTAAAATAACCCTGAGTATTAAATTTACTGTAACTTTTTGGAGGCATTTGTTGCTTGAAAAAGTATTTTAAAGATTACATGACTATCAAAAGTAGTGGAGTACAAAGTATTAGCATCAAAATATACTTACAGTAAAAGTATAGTAATAGTTACCCTGGAATCTATAATGTATAATTTTTTTTAATATATATATAATTTTCACCGCATTGTGAGTCTTGTTGATTTTAAAACAACAATTCACTCTCTGGTCCCATCATAGTACAAATGTGCTGGTTTGAAACTTTTCAGAAATAAGTGCTTGCGTTCTTCACTCACATTTGACAGTTTGTGGTTTGTGTTGTGATCATTGATGTCTTGTTGCACCTGCAAATCAGGAAATAATGCAGACAGCACAGTGACCTTTTCATTTATTTTTGATGTGGTTTTGGCAAAAACAGCATACGTGACCCTGTTTGTACTATGCCCCAGTGAAGAATTTCAGCCACCTGCTTGTCATTGGCCGTGACGTCTCACGGCTGATCATCTGTCTTGTTCCCTTTGTTTTCTGTTGTATGCGAGGTCTTGCCCTTTACCACATGAGTCCGTCTCAGTTTGAAAAGTACAACAGCATTTATCATAAATCACTCTTTAAGGAAAAAAACAAAAACAACACTAAAGTTTTTGTTTATATTGCTGGCTCTTTTTCATGTCTGAATCCCTGTGACATTCTAGTCATGCACTCACTTTTTTTTTTTATTCCACCAGTTTATTTAGAATAGTGAATTAAAGTGGCAGGTCTAATGTCTGTTATCTTGTCATCCACGTTGCCCTGAGATGCATTTGACAGGCTCCCTGACTCCTAGTCACACGGGTTTTATGGCATTTCAAGCCTCTCGTTGAAATGATTTATGTGGTTGGCACAGATGTTGCTCAGATCCTGATTTTTCATTCAATTACTGAATCTATCTTGCTGTTTTAATTATGGCTATGAAAAGTCCCATATCCCTCCTCTTCAGCTGCACTCCTCAGCCCATATTAAGGCCCTGAGATAATGTGGCTACCCATGCTGCTGTCAGGTACCCCTTCCTCGATCTCTTTCTTCTTTCTGTTTGTTACTGAGCAGGCAGGTTCTAGTAGTTTAGAGATTGTACTGTAGCTCAACAAACGCACTAAAAAGTTCCAGAGTTAGACATGCAATGACAGGGAGGACCAGCGTGTGATTCTTAGTATGCCGCCTTCCATACACATGTCATACTGCTGCTTTCAATGTATGTGAGGTCCTGATGTCCCCATGTGTCAGTTGCTTTGGACAGTTTGGAACGTTTTCAGTGCTAGATGACTTTCATTATGATTTTAATTTTCTCAAGTGAGGAGAAAAGTAATGTCCACTTACTGCTGAAAAAGTGTGACAGTGACAGTTTATTCAATTTGTGGTTCGTGTCCAGCTCCTGTGCTGAGAATTTTATATGTAAGTAAATGCTGAAATTTTCAGTGCTCTGTTAATAACAATAGAAGAGCAGATCAGTGGAGATTTAACAGTAAAGATACAGCTGAAATATAAGTTGTGCAGCACAGGGATATTTGAGTGTTACTACTCTTAATACAGGATCTAATATCCTCACAAGAATCATAAAAATTTTATCAAATCAGCGTAACTTTGTTTTTTTATTTGCCTCGTTGTATAATTAGCATATTAGCGGTTTGTCCAACTACTTAAATTGAAAGAATGTATGTGTATATATAAGGTTTTTTTTTAATACGGTGCTGTAGCTTTAGCGGTAGCAACACAATTATCCAATAGGATTCCTATTGCCACTAAGCCTTCAATACTTAAATATGAACACAAACATAGTAAAAACAACTCTGACAGTTCAGATATCTGAATCCAGGTTGTGGTGTAGAGGAGCAAAAAGCTGTTCTCAGGTTTTTCTCTGAACTTTGAGTGTGAGAATTTTTCTGTCACTCATTTTGTTTCAATTAAGGGTGCCACTTCCTTCAAACAGGGGCTAACTTGTTTAGAGGCAAATCTCATTCATTTTGTTCTAAAGTTGGGAATACTGCACCCTGTTCATCATTCTCACTTTGGCCTCTTTGAAGTGATATTCAAACATCCACAGAGCATTACTCTTGACAGTCAAATGCCAGCTTGTGTGGCATAACAAGATGACACATCTTAAGTTGATAAGATAGATAACAAGATGCACATCCTCAGTTCTCGGAAGTGCACAGCAGCAGCCGTAGAGGCGCTGCACTCATCTGAAGCTCTCTCCTCAGTCCTTGGAGGATCAGCTTGGCGACACACTCTACCTGCTTTTTTTTTTTTCTTTCTCTCTGAGGTTTTGTTTTTCCTACTTAAGTGGCTGAGCTCTTCTCCACGGTTCCAGCAGACCTCATGCATTTTTATTGCCATCTGGAGAATACCAACAGGTCTTAACAAGGGGGCTCTTGCTTTAAAAACTGCTTACCATGGAGACGGACTCGGAGTCAACTCGACTCGTTTGACTGGCCGTGACCTAGTGTGTGTTTGCATGTCAGTCATCTCTTCATGTCCACGTGTGTGCATGTATATTTGTTTGATGGAAATACACAGTAAGAGCAGAGAGACAGCTTTCTCATATTTATCAGTATATTTTGTCTGTGTTTGAATAACACACAAGCACAAATAAGTCTGCTTGTCTCGTGCTCCCTCCCTCCTCCCCTTCCATCCCTTTCCCAGGAGCACCAGAGTTTGATGGGCCGTCCCAGACGCCAGTTGACATTTTGTCCCCAGTCCGACCGGATGCCGTATAAAAAATTCACTCAGGCGAGAATCCAGGAGGAATACCCAGCTCCCCCCACCCCCAGCGTGTGCCTCTCAGTAGGGAGTGCAAGGTGAGCATAACTTGAGCTTGTCATGGCTGCACGCCTCTGACAAACAGAAGTAGATGCTAATGGCAAAATCGTGACAGAGCAGAGTCCCACCACCATATGGCTAATTGCCACAACAATATCCTCTGTGTTATTAATCACGTTTTCATAGTGTGCCATGATAATTGGAATAATTAGGAGGGGAACAGGCACTGGGATGCCTCTGCAACATCCCTTGTAAGGGGGGGAAAAAAATACAAACCCTGCACAAAATGTGCCACTTCCCCTTCCTTTTCCCCCCGTTTGATCCTCGCTTCTGCCCGACAGCGTTCTCATTCACCTTCTTCCCCTTTCTTTTGCCTCATGCTCCCTCTTTTCTCCCTCTGTCCTTACTTTCTCATTCCCTCTGCCTCCTTCGCTAATCGCTCTCTAGCTCCCCATTTCCTCATCTTGTTTACAGTTTTGTGGTGAAAAATGGAGTTGATAATTAATGAATACAGTGACTTGCCTGTCATGGGGACCTTGGCTGTGAGTAGTTTTGGGGCGTGGTGGGGGCATTTCAGGTAGCTGAATGAGGCCACATGCCCCACTGAGTCTGAACAGTGAGTGTTTGTGGTTAACCCGTTGTGGGCCAGGCCGTTGCTTCCTCAGCAGTTTTTGTATAGTACTAGTAGTGGTGGTGGTTGTTGCTTTATGAACACGGTTGCTGTAATGTAAGAGGCATTGTCTCTTGTTTCTGTGGGAAAAGAGTGGTCCATGAATAATAGCTGCTTGCTTGTCACGGGCTGAACCTGAAATTTAAAGAAATTAAATTGTATGAAATCATATATCCATATTGTAGTTAGGGAGATCAGACCTTCAAGATGTAATGAGTACTCCTCAAGCACTCCTCTTTATAGCGTCCTGTGGCCTGTGATTTTCCATTCAGCAGTCTGCTCTGGCCCATAAATCACCCTGTTTATCCAGGAGCAACTTTAACATTTCAGTGATAGCCCTGGCATTTTGAAAACCCATCTTTATTGATTCTGACAGTGAGTCAATCAATAGGACATCTGTAGCATTAGAGGGCTATTCTGGACGTATAGGCTCCCTCTGCCAAAGCAGTCCAAGAAAGAGATCCAACTTTTCTGGTTAGGTTCTAATGAATATGTCTTTCCTTGAGCTGCGTGACCTCCATCTGAAAAATAATGAGCCTACTGAAGAGATACAGAGATGGAGATCATCAGTGGCATAGGAGGGAGTAATCATAGATGGGTAAAGGAAATAAATAAGGTATAAGTATGCTGTGGTATGTTACTGCATCAGAAGCCATAGCAGTGATCTGTGAATAGAATACTGTTTGCAGTTAAATGGAAAAACACTGCTCAGATACTTGGAGCTGCGTCGTCGTTATAGTTTTAATCATAATTTCTTTTATCCCAACATGTTGTCAAATTAACAAATCAATCAATACATATCCCTATTTATAAAACAAGAAATTAGTCATTTTTCAGCCATTAATTAATTTCGGTATTTGATTTCCACACGTAGGGTTCTGTTTTAGAAGTCAGAATTGTATTGGGAGGGCCTGATGTTTAAAGGTGAACTTCAAAATAAAAGTCCCTCCCCTTTTGCCCTGTTAACACAGGATATTTGGACAGGTTTGTGTATTACCTTATTTGTTTCTAAATACTTTTTTTTTTTTTTTTTTACGAGTGCTGTTGAGCAGAGTCCTGAAGTATTTTCGTGAAAGTTGAATGAGGTCTGCAGAATCACTTGTTGTATATTATCATTTCACTGTTTTCTCTAATCACTCCGAGGGTCTCCATAATGACTAGGCTCTCCATTTAAGCAATTAGCCTCTCTAGGGCACCCTGTTAACACCATTCGCACCCCCGTCAGTATCGCTTATCAACACTTCAGATGACACAGCCAAAGACCAAGCTATTTTTTCACTCCCCACTTCCCACTCATTTGGTTCTCTTTTTCACAACTCTCTCCTTTTCCATCATTCTCTCACTCTGTCATACACAGACATGTAGCCTAGATGCATGCAAGCACACTTGGGCACATGCACAGTTCAAGCACAGATGCCCACACTTCACCAGGCTTGGATCGAAGCTTACAGTTTTGTACAAACGGGAACAAGAAATAATTGCGTTGGTTGAGTTAAATATGAATGTATGGGGCCAGAAAATGCACAAAATGCCTCCTCATTTTAGCAAGCAGAACAACTACCGCTCCAACAGAGGCTTTGACAGCATGCTAACACTCATGGGATATGTTTCTGTTGAATACTAAGAAATGATAGTTGTTCCTAACTACTTAATGAAGACAGTATAGATTTTAGTTGGGGGGGAGATCAGAGAAAGGCTTTGTAATGTTGGCTGTTATTACCACGGCCAATTCAGGACAACCAAGTTTCATTGAAGTTTCTCATGAGCGAGTCTTTCACCATTTGTCTTCTTAGAGTTGATTATTTCAGACTGTTGCCTCCTTCTTTGGACTTAAAGTGATGGTTCCTCAGCTCTGCCCACTCAGGTTAACTGAACCATCCTAATTATTTGGGTCTCCACAGCAAGAAGTGTTTATAGCCTGCCTGCAACTCCAAGCTGTCACACAGACATCTAATACTCTGTAATGTTATCTGTTTATAGTTGTCTTACAGACACGTGTGATATATGCTGAATAGGCAGAAAAGAATTATGGTTCTTGAACAGGATCAGGAGGAGGAGGAGCCCGGGATGCTCTTGTACCCCCCCACGTTGTCATTTCAGACAGTTATGGACCCAGAAATGGCAAAAAGCAGCTGCTCCTCTGACCATAAAGCCCTGAGCTGAGCCTCTAATTGTTCCTGTGTAGAGAGGGAATTATTCCAACCCAGGCCCACCCTGGGGACCGGGAGATGAGGAAAGAAGAGCAGGCAGGAAGAGGAGGGGCAGGAGGGGATGTGTGGATGGACAAAATGGCAGGATGGATGGCAAGGTGTAGGCAGATTTTGGCACAGCCACCTGAGGGAGTGGGTGGTAGGTTGAGAAGTCTCCCTCATTCACAGCTCATCTGAAAGCCAAAGACTTGAGACTGAAACTGGGTCATGACTGAAATCAGGGTGGTGTTTGTGGATTTTAATGTTGTATGTAGGCTGGTACTTTTATTCCCTTTTTTTAATTTTAAAACCAAAGTTTATTCAGGATAGTACTATTCAGTTTTAGATTAGCCTCATTAGACTAGAACGTATTGGCCACGGAAAATGCCATGATACTTTATTAGAGTGACTACAACCCTTAAAATGGGGCACATTTGGCATGTGAGTAATAGCATTAAGATGGATTTGAAAAAAATCAAAACATGTCCTTTAAAAACCAAAATAAAAAAAGACACTATATATGCAGCCTCTCTTTCTTCATGTCATATTTAGCATAAATGTCAAATAGTGAAAATGCTCATCACAATTTTCCAAAGTAAAACATGACTTCTTCAGATTGTTCGTTTTGTCCATCCTACTGTCTAAAAACCCAAACATACTCAATCTACAATGATGTAGAAGATAGAAAAGCAGTGAGCATTTACAAAGCTGGAATTGGAGGTTGTTTGGAATTATAATGTAATATACTGTAACATACTGTACATTAGTGAAAGTTGAGTGGATATCTATAGGGCTGCACATACCTTTTACTGAACTACTGATACTTCTGTCAGTATTTTAGCCAAAGATACTGGAGTTTCTATGAGTGATGGTGTTTCCCTCACTACTATCATCAGAGCTAGTGTTACTGCTGCAACTGCTACGGCCACTGTTCTCTTGTGTTTTACAACTTGGTTCAAGCCCTTTCCATCAAAGGCCTCCTCCAGACACTGTGTGTGTGTCTGTGTGTGTTCCTCTCTCTCTACCATTCTCTCATCTCTAGAGGTGAGCTCTAGGTTGCTCCCCATATTAGTTTGCTTTCCACTTAATGAGGCGGCAGAGCATGAAGGTCCAAGCACTCCTAAACGCTGCGTTCATTAAACCAATGGTGCTTAATGATGACAGCAAAGGCACCCGCGACCCACCAGCTCCTACTGAGGGCGACCATTAGCGTTACAGCCAGCCAGCTGGGGGGAGACGGTAGCACGGAGGGAGGGAGCTGTCAACTGTCAACAATACTGTCACAAGGACACTTAGCCTCTGGTAAACGGCTGCAGCAGAGCCAGTGAAAGACACAAAACATGAACAACTTTTTACATGGTACGGCATGGAGTCAGTCACAGCGATGCATACAGCCTCAGAGAGTAAGTTGTAAAAACCAAAGTGTGTCCTAGACTGTTTTTGTCCAATGTCTCCCAACAGACATTTCAGAAATAACGATTCCATTAAAAATATATTTATTTTAGACCTCCAACTAATGAGAATTTTCATTATCAGTTAATATTTCAATTATTTTTTTGACATAAAACAGTTAATGCGTTAATCTGTAAAATGTCAGAAAACAGGGAGAGAATTAACGATGGTGTTTTGTCTGATTAACAAAATCAAATCTAAGCGATGTAAAGCAGAGAACCAGTAAATATTCACATTTGAGAAGATGGAACCAGCCAATGTTTGACATTTGTGCTTAATAACTGAAATTTGATGATGGTTATCAAAATTGTTGTTGATGATTTAGAGAAATAAAAATAACATCTAAACCATTGTAAATTTATTAAGACCAATTAGCCACCGTGATTTTTTTTTTTTTTTTGTATTGTGAATGCCTAAGAGGCGGCCTTTAACCCCTCAATCCATCATTTTTCCAGGGCTGAGAATGCGGCTGACTGATGGCAACAGGTTAGTCACATTCAATATGAGGACAGATGATAAAATCGGTCATTTCTGTGTCACTCTGCATTACACCAACAAAAAGTGGGAACTGAATGGGACAGCACATTAGGCAAAACCGCAGATAACCTTAGACTACCTGTGCTGTCTTGTTACTGAGCTTTGCGGTTGGTTTGTCAAGATGAACGGTTGGTGGTGCTAATCCTCCACTGGCATTAAACCGCTGCAGAAGAAGAGGGTGCCGCGAGATGACGTAGTTAAAAGAGTGCCTGTCAAATCTGTGGAGAAACATTGTGGACAACATGATAGAAAAATGGCAAATTATGTTTGTTTCGTGTTTTCATTTGACAAAGGTTAGCATCTCCTCATCACTCTCCATGCTTATATCAAGAGTTTACGGTGATGAATGCAAGAATTTGGCTTGTAGAGGTGATTGGGTTTAGGAAAGTTTACACCGAAAATGACACTGAAAATATTAAAAAGTTAGGGAGTCTGAATCTGTGGTTTTGCCTCTTTGTAGTGTTGGATATGTAACCATGGTAATAAAGTTGTATTTTCTGTAATGACCAATGTTAACACAGGCCAAAGAGTGAAACAAAAAGTACACATAGGAGTACAACATTGAACCAACCACTGTATTATAGGCCAGTAAGGTCATAGCTAAAGATCTCTTATCATGTCTGAGACTTAGAGAGTTAATTTATTAACAGTTACTGGATATATTTTAGAAGTGTGGTCACAAGGATTCAATCTAAACACAGATTCCTTTGCAGTAAATATTTACAGCTTAATGAAGATCATTCCAGGATAGTTTTCTTTTCAAAGGAATTGAGTAACAATCTTATGTATGTTTGTTTTCCATAAACCTGTTGGAACTACAATAAGCCACATACTCTCAGTTTCAGCTTCTTTACATTCAGGATCTGACTCCCCTTATTGCTGCATTTGGCCCTTTTTTTTCTTTTTTTTTTTACCTCTGCAGACAGAAGTTTAATGCTGAAGTGCTCCATCAAAGGTACTTCATGAGGTATTTAACAAAAGCCTTCTGGAAAAGAGAAGTCCGCTCTTCAGTCCAATGCTCTGTTCTGTCTTTTGCTTAAAACTGTGTGTGGCCACTTCATTGCATAAATGAAACACACACACACACACACACACACACACACACACACACACACACACACACACACACACACACACACACACA
>JBBMJY010000025.1:3950688-3982047 GCA_037833715.1 Toxotes lorentzi
ACACACACACACACACACACACACACACACACACACACACACACACACACACACACACACACACACACACAGACTGCCTGTGATTTCCATGCAGCCCTCAGAGGACACACTAATGTATCCAAATATATTTACAGCAGATGTTGCATTTTATTTTTCATGATAAAAACCCATTTCAGAAAATTTACTTCATAATGGGCAGAGCAAGTTTTTCTTCTCTCTCTCTCTCTTTCTTTTTTGTCTTCTCCTGAGGTCCCTCCCATGTACAGTGAGAGAAGTGCACCACCTAATGGTTGTGGATGTCTTCTGTCAAACTTTCACTTTGCAGTATGCATTTGCAGTCTTCTCCAAAACTGACAGTTGGACCATATGATTCATATAATAATAGGCCTGTCTGCCCACATGGCTTGCAGACTGCAGCAGGGACTGCATGCTGTGTGCACTGAATGCTGGAGTGACATTGTAAGCACAGTGCAGAAAACTAAACATTAGGGGTACAGCTAACATTTGAAATGTGGAAAAAATAAATTGAAATGTTAAGTTCTGATAGCCCAAGCTGATGTCCTCAGGTGTCTTGTTTTTTCTGACAATGGTACAAAAACCAATTTATTTAAAATAAATATAAAGCGGGCATTAATAAAGTTATTGCAGATTAATTTTTTCATGTTAGCGTTGCATGTGTGTTTTGTAGTAATATGGACTAATGATACTGTGAACACTAAGTTTAACGCTGAAAAAATAGATTTTCCTGTTTTTATTCTAAAATGACGGTTTTCTATGTGAAATAACTTATTGTTAAACATCATAGTTGATTTGATATTTGATTTGATTAAAAGTTTTTGATTTTTTTAGGCCTTAACTTTTTGGACGTTTTTGCTTGAAATATTTTGTTTATCTTTTCAGTTAAAGTGAAATGAAAAATTGTGAAATAGCACTCTTACACACCGTCAACTATGCTACTTTATAGTTTGTGTATCTCTTTAATTTGAGTGGGTGGTGAGAGGAGAAGGTGAAGACCTGGAGGGGAAAGGAATAGATGTAACTGTGGAGGACAAATAGGGAAAAAAACCTGAGAGGGCTTAAGCAGAAGAAAAGGGGGTGGGGGGGGGTGGGGGGGGGTGGGGGTTAGGTGAGGAAGAGGACAAGAGGCACTCTCCCTCTCAGCCAGCCGGATGGGGAGAAAAAGAGTGACGGGAGAGAAAGCAAGAGGAGGAGGGGAGGGCGTAGCAAAAGAACTGGAGAGACTGAGAGTGTGTGTGAGGGCTAAGTGAGGCCTTTATAAATGAAAGCAGATGCCTGGCATTATGAACTTGTCGGGTCGCAGATGGGGATGGCGGTGATGGAGCACTTGACTCCCCGGATGGTTATCACTCACTCTCCTCCTCTTGCCTCTCAACTGCCTTCCCCAGTGCTCGGAGGGTGAGAGGGAGAAAGATGGAGAAACAGAATGGAATATAAAGAAAAAAGAGACAGAGAGAATATCCATAGAGTGCAAGAAATAAAAGGAGAAAAGGGTGGACTTTTCAGTGAGTGATTAGGAGCCCTATTTAAATAAAAGCGATGAATACAGTATAGAGAGAAAGTATTTTTCTCCCTTCTTCCTTTTCCCCCTTTGATTGATCTCAGTGTCGGTGTGCGGTGATTGATTGGATTGCCTGCGGAACATCATCCCGCTAACTAGTCGCTCCGAGAAGGGTGTTTGTCACTGCCATTGATCTTCTTGTAAATGAAATGTTCCATTTCCAGTGCATTTTATTGTTAAATGCAGTTCATTAGCTACTCTGAGATTTATGGCCGTGTCTCCTCTCTTGGGCTGGAAAAAGAAGAGAGAACGGCTTGAAAGATACAAGGGGGGAGAGAGGATGAGAGAGAGAGAGAGAGTAGAATGGGAGTAGGGCAGAGACAAGTGTTGATGGTAAAGAGCTGCTGCAGACTTGATAGATGTGGCCCAAGTTTGCCAAGAGATGAGAGATAATGATGGTGAAGCGGAACTGACACTGAGCTTCCTGATATACTGTAGTTACACTTCTTGTCATCACTGTGAGTTCTTCTGCACTAGCCTTTATAAATAAACTTTGTCCTAACATATTGATTTTAGTGGTTTAGAAATTCTGAAAACATATAGTGTATATTTGCTAATATATGTCTTTTTTTTTTTTTTTTTTTTTTTTTGACTGTAATGGATGAAAGATAGTCCGAACAAGAGAAAGTAGACATTGCATTTTTGAAATTACAGTCTGCCAAAACATCTGTGCAGGAATAAATCTTTTAATCACATTGCCCGACCTGCTGATGATGATTTTTAGTGGTTTTAATACAGAAGGTGGTTTGAAGGTCTGATCTGAAGTTGAACAATATTTTATTTTGTCAGAAGTGTTGCTTCCATGTAACCTCACGAGATGACACAGTGAAACCTTGTGTGTCGGTGTGGACTGAGGATCGCTCTCAGTATTTGGATGTTGAAATGTTAGTTCCAAAGAGCAAGAGAAGTCTGAGACTATCTTCTGTGTTTACACCAGTGTTTTTCTGGACAGACCCAAAAAGAAGCTCAAGGAAAATTACAGTCCAGCTCTCCAAGTTCAGCAGTAATGAGCATTTACAGTATATCAAGTTTACGAAGAATAATCTGCCCATATTCCCCTCAACACTGTCGGGGTTCTGTTCTGACCTTTAGGCCGTTGTAAGAAACTGAATGCAGCCCCTTTTCACTTGAATAGCCCCAAAAATATGTGATCAGTAGCCCGCTGGTTCAGATCCCCCTGACCAGCAGTGAACATCTGAACAGGGAAAGTAAATGAGCAGCTCTCTGCTCTCCCTCAGCAATTATCGCACATGTGCACTTGATCAAGGCACTTACACGAAGGCTCAAGGCTCCGGTTATTTCAGTGGAGCTGCTGAGTGGCCAGCAGCGGAGGTCTGTGTTTGTACTGGGCAGCTCCCAGGTGTGAAGCAGGGCATCTCTGAAAAAGAGCAAGCATGCTTTGCTAACCTTTGCCGGACAGAAAAGGTTAAACTTGCCTAAGGCTGCTTTAACTTTAGGAAATTGTACCCTCAGACATTGAGCAACAAATCAGAACTCATGTGTGAAATGCAACTGAGCTTTAAAATATGATTCACAAACCTGCATCACTTTAACCTGAGAATTCCAAATGATATTTTACCAGTAGTCCATATTAATGAGGCTGGAATTACGCTCCTGCGATGATACACTATACAATAATGAAAGTCCTCAACCTTGCCAACAACTGTTTAAACTCCTTGTTAACGGTATAGAGTGAAGCTTGATTCTTCATCTGCAAGGCCCATTTCTTACATCACAATTTTCCCGAAGGGCGAAGGTAGGAACTGTAAATCATCCACTGAACAGCCTGCCTTGAACGAATTCCAGCAAATGCCTGTTGAGCCTTTCTAGGCTGCATTGAGAGCAGCAAAAGAATTTATCTGACATTGACCACTCTCTGTTGCTCAGTTGAAAATGGTCATTTTCTATGCCCTACTTATCTTTCATCCTCTCTGGCTGAATAAAGGAAAGGTTTTACTTGTGCTTTGCTCTTGACCGTGAATTTGCAGTTTGACACAGCCTTGCTTCTGGTTAATCACTGCTTGTTAAGGAGTTTCTGGCACATTGAAGAGCCAGACCACAGCACTGTTTGCCTGTCAAACAGTCTGCAAGAGCAGGGCAATTACAAAAGCAAAGTTTGCTCACACTCCTTGGTCTTAATGAAAAGGAGGTGAGTGCGTGCATGTGTGCACTTGTCTGTTTGTTCATATGCATACACTTGTGTACAACCCACTGACCACTATGGCTGGGGGAGTCTTATTCTGACAGTGAAATCTGATGTAGTCTCCATCCATTGCTGTAGTTTTTCTTTCTTTTTCAAATTCAGTTCTTAAATCCAATATCACATCATCACACACACATTTCTGATCCTACTAGAATTTGTCCAGCGTTCACCCTTTCTAATTAAGTGGCTGCTAACATCCGACTTTCACTAACGCGCTGGTTGATTCTCCTGTCTGTGAAACACTAAAGGTCATTTCAGGCGTGCACCTAACTTTGTACATCCACTGATGTTCCAGCTGCTGCTCAACACGTCATTTTGTGATACCAGTGCATGCTGTGACAGTTGGTGTTCCTGGTACATGTCGTGACACACAAATGTGTTTCTTTACAAGACAACACATGTTGCACCGGATCCCTCAGCTGTTACCTAACTGTGTTAGACTCTTGTGTTTCACTGAGAATACACCCTCAAACCCAACAGCATGTAGACTACATGCATGTGCCAGTTTATATAAGGCTTTCATTTGATTTAATGCACCCATTGTCTGCCATATTGGAGAGCTCTTGCCAGCAATGCCTGTTAATATGCTGCTGACGGGAAACCGGAGCTTCCAGGTTGTTTTTCAGTAATGGGAAAACCGAATTTAAAATCCCTTTGACATTTGTAATTAACGCAAATAACTAAAAATACGCTCTTAGATCATAGCCTTACTCAACATAATGTTGTATTGCTATCCAAAATTGTTCATGTTTATTTAATATTTCCGTTTTTAGCAGCCTTTAACAAATCCCATTTCTCATACACCTTAGCCCCTCGTAGGTAGTTCACTGGCAAGTGGAGGGGTCGCGACTGCACCAGTAACTTTTCATGGGAACTTTAGTATTTTGTGCTAAAACATTGATTGATCTTATTTCAAGATAGTTCAGCAAACACGGTATTGCCTTGTTGTTTTGACGCAATATTCATTTTAATGACAATCTGTGACTTTCTGTAAATACAACTTATTTGCTTAGTTGCCCACAATTGTCCTATGTTTACAGTAACTGTTTCTGTTCACCAAATGTATTATTTAACCTATAAAACTCTTTGCGAGTCTGGTTGGTGAAAAGTAGTGCCCTATTGTAGTCTTTCATGTCACAGAAAATGCTTAACAGGCATGTTTACCGATTTTTATTGAAATGCCAGGCGACTCTCAGCAGCATCACCTTTTCTTTAAACAGCATTCGACTTGAAACAGAGGGTTGTTTTTCGTCTTTTTTAAGAGGTGGTATTAGGCTCAGTGGAGCAGTTTCTCGCTACGAGCTGACACCAGTAAGGTTAGCCTGGCGTTTTCACAAGGTATGATGCTTTTTGTGAGTTGTTGAGACAACCTGGTGGAGCAATGTGTCAGCCAAAATGGCCTTTCTAAGTAATGATAAGAGCCTGAGAATGTCTGTGATAGTAACGTCTATAAAGGGAAACACAGCATATAGCCAGATAAACTCAGCCAAAAATAATTTACATACTGTATATGTGATAGGTACATGTATAGTGTAGATTAGTGTGTATACAGCATATGTCTCTCGAGTGGAAATTTAGGAGAATAAGTCAAAGAAGTCAGTGAAGCTGCAGGGGAAACAGATTTGGACACTGCAGTGAAACCCAGGAGACATTATGGAATAGATGCTTACGTTTCCTGAAGCAGAACTGCTAATGATCTCATGAAATGAAGATCGTTAGCAGTTCTGCTAATTTTTGTTTGTTTGTTTGTTTTTTTGAAGTCCAAACATAAGTGAACAACATCCGCCTTTGTTCATCGAGGATGCCCATGGGATCTGAAAGGTCAGGCCTTGAATTTGTAGCAGCAGAAGTTTGCGGGTTCTCATGGCTGACCTGCTCACAATTCTGAATGGAAAAATGAGCATGTCTTACTGCGTATGTGCGGTTGAGTAAGGCAGTGCACACTGAGTTCCTTCAGTACTACAAAAAATAAGAAACAAACAAACCACATCTGCTGGTGAATCTCTTCATAATAAGTTTAATACTGCCTATTCTAATATATCTATCCTGCTTATAATAACTATAATCAACAGCAGCTGGGACTGTGTTCATCATTAATTTTTTGGAAAACCTGAAAAGAACAGTGAATATTAGAAGAAAAAAATTGTTAACACATTTTGCTATTACTTTAAAGCGGTAACTCTCATGATTTGTGTCTTGTTTTTGGCTTGTAAGGCGACATGTTTAGTTCAAGGTGTTGATTGCCGTTGTGTTTCAGCACTGCGCTTCCCAAGAGATCACTTGCCAATCAAACAGTGAGGTTTGCTGTTTGACATGTGCTGGCGTACTGTGACGTTGATTTTCATGGAGTTTCTTTGGAATAAGAATCAGTTTCTTCTCTCAGGCAGGCAAAAATATTTTAACCAAACTTACATTAAGTGACCTTGACCACACGGACATAAGCCACATAAACTGTACCACAAGACACATGAACCTACATGCAACTTGCATGTCAACTCTGCAGTTTGAATTGTTTGAGCTCTAACATCATTCACCTGAGACGGCTGTTATAATTTTGGCTTGATGGAAAATACTGTGGCCTGGATAACAATGAGAAAACAGCAGACAAATATTAGACTCAGTGAGATGTTTGGTTAATCTCTGCGGTCACAATGCTTTTTGACATTACTGTCAGCTCATCCTGGGAACAAATCAGAAAATACATGTGAGTAATTGTCCAATAAAAGAAAATTCAAACACCAAATCATGCTAATTTTATTTAAATATATATTTTAATGCTTCCTTTTTTGTTGATCCTTTTGGCCGGAGCAGCCTGTACTGAGAACTGCTATAGCAGAGAAACATGAGGGTCAAAGCCACTGAATCAGTTTTATCTTCATTAAGGGAAATCTTTGTCAGTTTTGCAGCGCTGGTGTCTACAGCTCCACTTCATTGCTGATAACAAATGAGCGTACACCGTCACAGTCTAAACCTGCTACCAGTGGCGACGCCAGGACCCCGAGTTGTTTCTCATCCATATTCAATCCCTCTGAATTGGGGACGGTGACATATGGTTGGTACTCACGCTACATCTCCCCCTCCTCTGCAAGAGAGATACAAATTCAGAATTGGATTTAACACTTCAATTCCCCACTGACCAACAAGGCTGACACAATTACTATGCTGGAGATGCCACACACACACACATACACACACACACACGTACTGGTGTAATCCAATTAGGACACAGCCAGTGTTAATGCTGTTGTGTGTGAGGCTGGATGTGTGTTTTACAGTTTACTAGGCATTCATATTGCAAAAGTTTTCATTACATCTGTATTTAAAATAGAATAAATTTTAAATTAGACTTGCTAAACTGAAATATAGAAAGCAGTAGATTTAAACCTTTTTGTTTGGCAGCCATCTGCCCTGCTGACGTGACACTGAGCAGGATACTGAATCCCTGCCAGCTGCAGGGTCAGTGTTCAGCAGCCAGACCTGACCTCTGACCTCCTTCTCATTTAATACAACAATTACAGTGCAGATATATATATATATGAATAACTTCATGTTTAGTAGCTGAGAATGTGCTGTTGTTAATTTAGTCCAGTTATTGTATTCCCAGTTTGTTGAAATTCATTAAAGTTTTAGCAGATTTCTCCACTGCAGCATAAATATCAATAAAAAATTTCTCTTCCATGAGAACAAGTGCATGTCCTGAATGCTAACATGATATATGAGCTACCTTTACACATGAAACATCAATGTTCATGTCTCAGCTATTAATTATGAACAGAGTCTGTGCTGTTTGTGTGCTACATCTCTCTCTTATTTCCTCGAGGACGTTACTGAAAACCTACACGTGGCTGGAAGTGTCCTCAAACGCCCCCTCAAAGACAATCAATGAGAAACACCAGGAGGTGCGAGGTTCAATATTGCCTTTGAATTGATCAATCTTTGGAAGTTGGTCCATGAGGCAGCAGCTAACAGGGAGCCAAATAAACACAGAATGTGCTGATTTAGGGAACTTTACTGCCTGTGCTGTTTATAGTCGTTTCAGTTCATCTCCTGTTAATCCCCATGGCGGCAATTGTTTTACAGAAGAATAGAGCACCAAATCTACCAGCAAAGTGCATTTTGACAAACTTCCCGTTGCACACACAATTTAATAGCCCACGCTGTATGATCTATGGCCAGTATGCAGCGCGTCCAACTTCAAAGTTCAGTTCCCTGCTGCGTGATAAAAATCACTCTTAATTCCTGTCTTAAAAGTCACTGTGGAGCATCAGCGAGGACGCTGTTTAGAAAATCTGCCGCCGAGGCATCAGCTTAGGTTTCACAACATTACATCACCTGTCTAATTGATCCGCTTGTTTGGGCTCATTTCATACTTGCATGGAAGTGCTGATGAAGGAGGTCTGCTTTTTTCCTCCTGGCTGTGTGTGTGTGCGTGTGTGTGTGCAGGGAGGCAGGTATTAGCCCTGACAGATCGCACTGTTAATTGCTAATTGTGTTTCTCATTAGGCGCAGGGGTGACAGGTGTTGTTAGAGAGTGTTGTGAGTTCGGCACTCTCCCATGAATTCCGCTCGCTCCCTGCGCGCCACATTGCCGATCCGCTCACTAATGGTTCCCCTGAGAACTCCCATCAGCCCCTGGGCTCGGTGCAGTGAGGGGTCGGCTTTAGATACTGTGTAGCAGCAACAGCCGCATTGGGAGGCCTCCCAGTCTCCCAACAGAGAGCTTTGTCAACTAACACTCCTTTTTTATCTCAGTCAGTATAGTTTTGTGTATGTGCAGTGTGCAAAGTGTATTTGTTCTGCATTTAATAAAGCACTAAATGAAGTAAAAGCACAGAAAGTTATACAAATAAAGGCATTTTCACAGATGCTGCTGTGAGCTGCTGACTGATTATCTTTGTTTCAGAGTTTGGGTCTGGTCACCAATCTAGAAAAGGTCACGTAGGTCAGTTGAAGGCTATTATGTCACAAGTTAATGTCTCGGCTCCCCAAATATCCTGACATGATTTTCGCTAACACGTTTCTGTATGAACCAGGGTTCTTAGGTGACAGTAATACATGAAATAAACAGATGAGGGTGGAGGAAAGAAGCCTCAAATCTCCAAATGTACTGAACAAAAAAAATTAACTATATTAAGCCATATTAACCCAAAGGAGAGAGAGAGAGAATGGATAAATGTACAGATTTTACTGAATTTTAGGTGTACGTGGTCTTAATCAGGATAAATGAGACCAGGTCAAGGCAGAAAATCCATCATGTCTTGTCACAGATCAATCAATAGTAATAAACTGCCTTTCTTCTCTTGTTCCTTTTTACTTGGCAATTTACTTGGCAATACAAGTTTTTTTTCCTCTGAATGTGGAGAAATGAGATTAGAAGATTGAAACAGCTTCTGTGGGATTAAAGCACACTTGGGAAAAAAAAAAGACTTAGGGTCAGTTCCCCATCCTGTCTACTTTAGTTTGAAACATGTTTGATGTCCTTAAGACCACATTTACTTCCACATAACAAGACAGAGAGGATTCTAATGTAATGCACGTAAGACGTGTGGCATTCATATTTAAAACTACACTCAGCCAGTTGAGCATAGCAGGTCAGTAATTCCACAACTCAGTCTTGTACACACTGGGGACAATGAAATATGAAAATGTGTTCTGTTTTATTGGATGTGGTAATTGCATCTTAGACCATCAGTGAGGACACAGATTGTGTCTTGGTAAAGGCCTGATATGTATTTTGAGGAAGGATAATGGGCTTCTACCTCATTTTTGTTAGATTGCTGTTAAAACATTTGCACTTGCTATGCACTCATTTCAGCTCTCATCACTGGAGGAAAAAAAAAAAAGCTATTTGGTGCAAAATGAACAAACAGTGAGCAGGTTAGATGCCTCATTTATTTGTAAATTCAGAGTTACAGAACTTTTGTAAGTCATTTTATGTTAGATTATAGAATTAGGTTATGTCACTGTTGAGACAGTTTTTATGAATCTTTTTCAAGTTTTATTTTAGCAACAACCGATTCATGCCAGCAATGGATGAATGTAACCAGAAAACTAGACAATGTAGAATGCAAAAGATTTCACTCTGGCTTTAAGATGCATTGGTACATTTGAAACTTATCTCACCTCTCACATCACACTCATATTTCACGTTATGTCCCTGTTTCTGCATTTTCATCCTGTTTGAGCTCTCATGAAGCAGAGACAAATTGCAATATATTTTAGCAAACAACAAAACGCATCATGCCAATATTATGGTCAGAAGACATCAGGAGTCATCTTTAGCTGCTTCTTTTCATAATATATAAATATAATGAACACATTTAAAATATAAAGGATCCAACAGCAAGTCACAACAAAAGCTGCATGAGGTCTGTGATGAGTGAAGTGAGGTGAGGTGTTGATAGAGTGATCATTTTTAAATTGGTGATAATTTTGGAGGCTTTTGTTCATAGTGTTGTACTACTGGACTTCATTAACACCTACCCTTTTGTAGTGTACCTTATTACTGTCAACAAATCACATTAAAAGACCAACAGCATCAATGGGTTAGTGTGCTTTAGACTTTAAAAATGGGCGAATAGTGCATTTTTTGGGGACAAAAAGCAGAATTGTATGTGGGATTAAATCAAAACTACAGCTCCCATGTTCATTGTAATGAAGGTATTGATCCTTTCGTGGGATTTTTTTCATAACAAAAAAATACTGCATGTCACCTTAAACATCACAAACATACTGAACTGGATTTCATTAAATTCTACAGATGGTACAGGTCAAGTTTTCAAAGCTCTTTGAAAGTTTTCTGTATATTTTGGTTGTTGAATTTGGCCGCTGTCTGTCGTGTTTACTCAAAAGCGTAATACATGTATGACTGTATGTAATAGAATATTCAGCAGAAGGGGTTGATTGTTTTGGTGACTGTTAATTATTATTGTTGTACAGACCCTTGTGTACCTGCTTGGCATGCTGCTTTTCTTCTGTTGTCACTGGCTACTAATTACAGTCTGAGGGCGAGGCCTCTGGACGGCCAAGTTTGAGTGAGGAGCGTCCCCATGGTGTCACCTGCCTGTCCCCCACCGCTGTTATTAGCTCGGTGTCAGCTCCACTTGGCAGCCATTATTAACCTGGGTATTAACGTCTAGCTGACTTGCTCTGATACCTAGATAAGTGCCTGTCACAGCACCCATGTGGATCTTCATTGTTCTGGAGACCCCATGGGGATGCACTGCAGCTCAGAGTGCTAATAATAATAATTACCCCTTAGAAGACAGTTGGTCCCTGGTCGTGCAGTCATGTTTACAGTGAACTACAGGGTCCCTGGACGTTGATAAGACTTTGCCCAGGGGATGGTTTACAGCTGAAGTGTAGTTAAATCGATATTGATATTGGCATCTTACAGTGAATGACGGACAGTCAGAGTTGTCCCCTGCTCGTATGATTCATACGAGGATATCATCGCTGTCATTATATCAACAAAATGTAAAATCAGTGTGTTTTTGGTCATTTCTATGTTCCCTTAAAAGGACTAAACTTAAACTTAGGAGTAAAGTTACACAGTTACAATCATAGGGCTAAATGTGACTAAAGCCAAAGTTAAATTCACAGGATGTGTGGGAATTTTACACAAGATCCATGATTATGGCTGTACATTTTACGTCAGACTGCAATCAGATTTCAATGACCGAAGAGGGTCAAATTCACATATACATGATTAAAAACTAACAGTTAACATCAGCTATCAGTCTCTTCAGTTCATAACACATTAGTAATTGTTTAAATAACTGACTTTAATATCATATCTAGTGTAGTTTGACAAATGTGCCTTCAGACTTAACATTCTCCTCCTTGGCTCTTCAACCTTCACCTTCCCCTTTGACTTTTGCTAATGTGTCTGTTTCACCTGTCTTCCTTTCCACGTGTTTCTCCCGCTACATTAGCGACTACACCATGGAGAACACACGTACACACACACCACCACCCCATCCATCTCCCAACTGGAGGTGAATTCAGGTCTCTGGGGATCTTTTTATTTTCCAGCACACACAGCAGATCCGTCCAGTGCCAATTAGCTCATTATCTATGCTAACAACTTCACCAACAAGCCATGCACTGGATGACTGACAGAGTGAAGTGCAGCCAAGCTTTTGTTTTTGCACTGAGGATGCGAGAAATCTCACGGACGGGGTAGCTGACTTCTGTTGTACGTCTTCATTAATGATAACCTGTCAATATTCAGTCTCATACATTCACATCAGCCAATTTAAGTTCCTCACAATGTCAAATATATCAACCTCCCACTTCTGTTCTGCTCTTGTTCATCCTTGAAACTTTTAAAAAGTCAAACATCCAGAAGCTAAAGTGGCACTTTATGTTGTGTCTTTAAATTGAGTTGTAACTTGCAAAAGTTTTATTTAAAGCCTAATGCTCAGTTGTTTTAAGTCAATTTAGAAAGCAATTAAATACTAGGATATATAAACATGACTTGTTATGCACACATAAATATGTACATGATCTGATCTCACTGATTCAAATTCGTCTATATGAACTTTTTTCTTGATATATTTCATTGAATTTGTTAATCTTTTGCAAGTTGCCTTTCTTCAGTTTAAACTCTGTTCCCTGTGTGCTTGTCTTCATTGTTTTGTAAGCTGTTCTTCCCTCGGTCACAGTTTTCCTGCCTGTAAATAAACAAGCAAACAGAGTTGATAATGAATCAGAAACAGTTTTAATTTTCGTGGGCTTTTAAATGATGCAGGATACGAGTTCACCATGCAGAGCTTGTAACTGTGACGCTGACACTGATCCTTACATGAGCACCACTGTTGCCCCGTAGAAGGTTCGCCCCATACTTAGCGAGCCGTCCTGAAGCGGCGGCTGGTGTGAATGCACCGCTCCGATGATGGGATGTGACAGCAGATCCCTGAGCAAGGCTGAAGTGTCCACACACATCTTTGTCCCTGTCATACACACAAGTACGCAGTCATACTGCACAACCAGTCAGCTGGGTTTAGATCTCTGCTTTAGTGCAGGCTTGTTTGTGTGTCTGTGTGTATAGGTCTGTGTGCGTGTGCCTTACTAAATGTTTAACGTTTTCTGAATTAAATGAAGTTGACATGCATATTGTGCACACTAATACCACCCTAATCCCGAACAGTTGAGAAGGCAACTTGCCCTGTCAACAGCCTGCTCGTCATATAGTCGATCATCGAAACATTAACTGGCAACAGTTTTGATAGCTAATTGATGGTTTAAGTTGTTTAAGAAGAAGAAATGCAGGATTCTGCTCGTTCCAGATTCGCAGATTTGTGGCTTTGGTGCTTTTCTGTGTTTTATATCATTGTAAATACCTTTTTGGAGGATTGTGTCGGGCGACACTAACAATCCAAAGATGATGTGTCTGGAATTTGTGCATTTTCTGCTATTTTTCTGAGGTTTTATAGACTAAAGAATTCATTGATTAATCGGAAAATAATCAATAATTAATGAAAACGGTCCTTGCAGTCATAGCATGATGGTAAATGGTGATGAAGGCAGGCTTTCTCATAACATAAAAGTCAAAAATACTTTACTGCTCAGACAGATTGTTTATACAATGTGCTAGCTTTTAATATGCAGGAGGCTACTAGGAAATTGAGAATAGTATATCAAGAAAAGGCTTTCCATTTCCAATGCTAATTAAAGAGAGATTTAGGAAATATTGTGCAAGTAAAAACAGTGGCTTTCCCAGCATTTGAATCTGTTTGGCTGGTATAACCATGTGAAACTTTTTTTATATTGTGACTGTATGGATAGTTTGACCAGTCATTAATTTAAGGAACGATTGAAATGACTCCCAAATATAAAACACACTTATCAGTAGGTATTGACCTACACAAGCTTAACAGTTGATGAAATGTCAGACAACAAAATAGATGGTAAAAAGTATTGTGGCAAATAGTTTTAATTGTAGCATAGACATAGAGTGTAAAAAAACATGGATATAACATCTGTGATGTCCCAAATGATCTTGGAGGTTTTGAAGTCTGGATTTGGGATCACTGCTTGCTGCCATCTTGGCTGCTACCGAGGCCAAAAAAATCTAAATTTTGGCATAAAGGAGGGAGCTGTGATGAAGCTGAGGAGGGATGAGCAAGTGGCAACCACACAAATGAGTATGATTGGCTAAGAGACCTGTCAGTCAAGCTAAACACCCTAAATAATCCTTTCTTTGACACAAACATATCTTGAACATGAAACCGATTTTTTTTTTTAAACGGCCACCCAGACACACATAAGTAGAGAACTTAGATTTGGGAAGTAACTGACTCAAATGTGAATATATTTTCTCATTTTTCTTATTGAAAATAATGAAAATAATCACCAGATATGTTGATATTGATGACAATGGCACTGGTATCAATAAAATTTCATCAGTTCCTATCCCTGCCTAAGTGTAGCCTCACAGAGCTGCTTACGTGGCTGCAGACTCTTAGGTTTGTTCAGTAAAACTCGGTGACTGTTGATGCTTTGACTTGCGATCTGCAGAGTGTTTCAAACATCTGCATGTAAATTCCAACTATTTCTCTCGCATTAGCTTCAGCCCTGGTGTTTTCCTCTTAATTTGAAATATTTAATATGTGTAATAGCAAAGCTGCTTGAGCCTCCCTGAATTTCCCACTTTAAAATGTGACTGGGTTTACTGTAAAACTCCCAATGCAACACTGGCCTGAAATCACTGCCAGTGACACTGTGAAGCCTTGAAACTACTCGTAGTGGTTTGAAAAATGGAAGTATCTACACAGTGATATTCTGATGGCTCAGACCAGTTTCATGTGCCATTCGTCATATCAGTCTTCATCCTAGCTGAGGTCTCCCTTCTCTCCCCACCACCAAACAACAGTCCATCTAGATTCCACCCTCTCTCCTCCCAGCAAACACTGTTTAAACAACCCGGTAAACATGTCTGTCTTCATTCATTACCCCGCTTCTCATCATGATCAAGCCTCCCGATTTAATGAGGCAAATAGATATTTCTGTGGTGATTGTCTCGCTCTCCCACAAAGTATTAAGACTATTAAATGGACACATCTGTTTTTAATTAGGAGCTAAAGTCACCTCGATGCTGCCTTCCATGTTAATGGACTCTGATTCCATCAAGGCTCCCTCAGCCTGACAAACAATGCAGCGCAGTATGGTTTGCAGTAAACAAAGGGCTGAGAATGTGAGAAGTGAGGAAGGATGGGGGATATCGATAATCTATCAAGACAGGGATAATCTGCATCCTCTTAAAAGTCCTTAAAATTATTTGAAATATGTATATGTCACGTTTATCATAAAGGATTGATAAAGACGATGGTAATATTTGTTGCAGTAGCCTATAGAAATAAGGTTCCAGGAGGCCCAAGATTTGACACCAGTGAAATCAGTGAGACTGCTATGATCCTTCTGCCTGTTGAGGCTTAAATTCTTTTCATAACTTAACGTACAGCTGAATTACATTCATCTGTCCATGCTGGGTGTGACTGAAAAGATAAACAGTATATCAACAAATCCTTCCCCTGTGGCTAAAGATTCAAAGAAGGCTCATATTTTCTGTTTTAGTCAAATACATTACAATTACACCAAGCGTTAATGACTTGCAGGTTGAAGCTATGGAACCCCTTTCAGAGTTGTGATGGTTGAAGAGTTTTACTTTTGTTACTGTCACAGTGAAAAGTTTCAGGTCCCAGTTTATGCATGTTTGCAAGTGAAAATGAGCTGCACTGATATCCTCAAAGGCAAAGTTTGAAATGTCTAAAAAAAAAAAAGGTGTCAACTGATGCCACAGAGACCTGAGCATCCCTCACTCCCCTCAGCGCCTGTCAGCATTTACATACAGCATTTCATAGTAAAGGTTGATTTCTGACTTATTTTGTTGTGTTTTTTTCTTTCTAATTTTTTTTTTTTTTTTTTAATAAAGTGCCATATGCTCACAGCACCACTACAGTGTTTCCTCACAGAGGGGAGCTGCAGTGCATTGTGGGAACGGGTTACTGCATTCCCCTGGCATGGAGACGAAAAGGAAGTGGGCAGGTGTGATACTCCGGGAGGCAGCTCCCAGCAGAATAAGACATGATTAGATGGAAAACTCTGAGCAGCTTGAGGGGAAAGAGACGGAGGCGGCGAGTCTCTGAGCTCGACCTGCCATCTAGTGGAAATCAGATTAATGTGCACATGTAGATTCAAATTATAGATTATTTACTCTTCTTTATTACAAATATTGTCTTGTACAAACATGAGCAGGGGAGGCTTTGTTTTGGCTCCCAGTGGTCTCAGATGTGCATGAAGAATCAGTTTCAGGGCGAACTTGTGTAAGGACTACGTTTTCAGCCAACACAATTCAGATTGCCTTTTGTACCACTCAAGGTATTATGATCAGCTGCTCCTGCTGCAGACATTTGGCAGTATCTGAAATGTGCTGACGCTGGCCCTTGCTCACCTGCAAAACGGCAAACATTAAACATTAAAACAGGTCAGGGCTTTATTTAGAATAGAAAATGCTGTGTGGACATGGTGCTGTGGATGTATGCTGCTGCGCAGAAGTGTATGACTCCCCTGTGACTGCACTACATTTACATTACTCCTGTCTAACCACCAGGTGGCAGCACATGACCACTTCAAAGTGCACAGTTCCCCAGATAATATTTAATTCTCAAGTATCAAAGCCTGTGTCAAGGGAAACATTTCAGGCAGTGGTTTATTACAGCTCTGTTTTGTCTTTCTGTTTACAATAAAATGGTTAAATGCAGTTAATCTGAGCCACATTAAACCTTACAGTGCTTTGTACTGTGCCATAATGTGAGCATTATTTTTTTTAGGCTTGACTGTAAAATCTCTTGTGATCGTAACTGCAAGAACAAATACACCTATCACAAGCAAGTTCACATCCAAAAGGTCAGAGCCATAAAGATGCTGTGATTCTAAAGGAAAGTGTTAAAAAGAAAAATGTCTAGAAAAACATCCAAAAGTCCCATAAGCTCGTTTAGAAACAGGGTCTTAATGGACGCTTGAGACGGAGCAGATTCAATCAGGAGTCAAGTTACAAATGAAAGACCTTTGCAAGGACAATTGTCAGTGTTCAACCACAAGAGCTCTCAGGTATGATGTGCTCTGACAAATTCACTGAAGGGGAGACAGCAGGATTTATCACAGTATGAAACTGGAAGTGTATTTGTTGAGATAATGGCCGATGGACCTTCACACTCAGTCGCATTGTTTATGTCTGTTGTGCAAACGCAGTTTTGTGTACTTCCTCATTTTCTCTGTCTTAACAAATGGTTATTGTACCACACTGTTTCCCCTCTCTTTCTGATCCCCCCCTCTCTGGTTTTTCCTGTCAAACAATGGATCATAACTCAGACAGGAACCAGCTGCTTCAGCAATTACATTAATATCTGTCCCAGAGTTTATTGGTCCGCCGACCACTCTAATCAAGTCAAAGGAAACGAGGCTATCCCTCTTCGTAACAGATAGCTCACCCTCAATTTGCTTTGATTGAGAATGGATGTCATTCCTCCACCATTAGTGCTGTGGCGTACAATGTTCCTCTTAACCATTACATCCAGGCAAGGCGAGCATGAGTTATGGTGTCAGGCACACGGGCAGCTCCGAGCAGTCGAGGAGAAATCAGCCGCTCGCACCCTGCCAACGTGCCCCTGAGCAAGCCAGGCGAGATGAATGGCCTCAGTGACCGCAGAGTTGCATCAGCCGCTGTCACTTCATGTACTTTAGTGACTGCATTGTACAAGAAGAAGGCGCCATTATGTGGCAGAGAGAGGCAGAGTGTAGTCTAGAGTTTGTTTGGGGAGCTGGCGAGGGGAAGCAAAATCCTGACAGCGCAGTTATGGCACCAGTCCAAACAGAGCCACAATGTTCAATGGCAAGAACAAGTCGTTATTGTGTCACACTCTGAGAAATACTGTGGGCTGCTGTGTGACATTGTCCGTAACAACAGGTCATTCAGCGGCACTTCCTTCCTGAAACCTCTCCCAGATTAGCATTCTCACTTATTTAGCAGCAACACTGATCATTATTCCAAAACAACAGTTACCAAAGAATGGAACTGACAAATGGTGCTGTAGGTTTATTTGTTAAACATTTTTAGAAACGTGCCTAATCGCAGAGCTGGAGCTGGCTGACCGTTAGCATAGCTTAGCATAAAGGCTGGAAGCAGTGCTAAAACGTTGGCCTGGCTGTGTCCAAAGTTGAAAAATACACACTTAAAGTACACTAATCAATATGCTCTGTCTCTTTTTTTTGAATCCTGACAAACATTAAAAATAAAAATGGTTTTCAGGGATATAACGTGCTGTAACTATTTCTTGGCAGGAGGAGTAAGAAATATCAAACATTCACCTCTCAAATATGAGAATTTGCTGCTTTTCGGTTGCATCTTACATCATTGTTATTATTTTGAATATATTTGACTTTGGACTGTTAGACAAATAATCCAAAGGCTCACCCTGTACTGTGGGGATTGAAATGGGCATTTTTCAGTATCTTCTGACATTTTATTGACTAAGCAGTTTATTGAAAGAGTCCACAGATTGATGATGAAAACTGGCCTGCAGGGCAGAAATCAATCATTTGGTCTGAAAAGTCTCAAAAATCAGCAACAAAATGGCATTCACCATTGACCAGGGTCCAGTATCCTGCCTTCAGATGTCTTACTTTGTGCCCAAAATCCAATGATATTAAATATTCTTTCATAGAAAACTGGCAAATATCCACATTTGAAATTTGAAGCTGCTGCCTGGGAATTTTTGCTTTAACAATTACTTCAATTATTGATTGATCATCAAATTAGTGGCGAAATAACGTTCTGTTGAACCGTTAACCACATATTTGACTAATTGTTCCATCTCTAAATGAAAATATCTGTTAGAAACTCATTTTGCATTTAACAAATAACAAATAAATGCTTTTTTAGTGTCTAAAATTCTTGAAATTTCTATTTGAGTTCTGATTTGTACCTAAAGACCATAGCTATCACCAAAAGTATAAAAACCATAAAACATTTGTAGATAAATATGAAACCAGCTGCTAATTTGGTTTTCACAGTGTGAAACATCGGTTGGTCAGACTGAACCTGTTCAATGTCCATTTGACAACATAAAAACTAAAACCCTTTGCTTGAAGACATAAAGTGTTTCATGGTTTAACAAGGCAACTTGTAAAACAGAGTGCCCTGATGGCTGTTGGTGATATAAATTTTCCTTCCATTAAGTATCTCTCGAGATAAGCATGCCAAACAGTCTTTCATCCTTCCAGCTGAAGGAAACGGTGTTAAATGGCTGCTGTATAATCCACGGCAGCTGCCCAGTTTCCAGGACATTCCTGCCTGTCTCTGAAAGAAAAGACCCGTCTTTCAACTTTAAGATGAGCGCACTGTGACTGTGTCTGCGTTTAGTGAAGCTCCTCTGAACACTGCTTGTTTATGCCTCTGTTAACCGTGGCTTATGACTCTGTCACGATCGTGGCAATGCTCGATCTGCGGCGAAGGCACTAAGTGCTGCTGAAGAACAACCACTTGCCTTCCACAAAGGGGAAAGACAGCGCTCTGGGACAGGCAGTTTAGTGACTAGCAGAGCATGAAATATTCACTAAGAAAAGATATGAAGGGTGGAAAAGGTAACTCTGCCACAGTGTGTGTGTGTGTGTGTTGTTGATGTACGCCAGGCCTGGATGCCTCGAGGCGAGGGGATTTTGAGCAGGAGGCGTAGAAACCAGAGCAGATGTAGAAGTATGCTGTGATTTTTAGGTTTCTTGACTGGTGTAATATCTTATTAAAGGCGCATTCTGAAGAATTTTGCCCCCCCTAGATCTGCTGAATATTGTTAGTCGATGGTTAATACAGCATTGTCAGCCCTGAGATTTCTGGGCTCTGGTCTGTATTTCATTTTTAAGTAAAACCGTCCTATCGACAGGCATTTTTAGCTCGACATCTTTCCTTTTCTTCACAGATGATTTCACATAAATCACAAAAAACATTCTTCCACCTTTAGTGGTATCTAGGCACTAAGAGTTTTTGAGGTATCCGTGAAACCCACAAGCAATATCCTGGTAACTCTGGATGGTCCACAAACCTCACTGTGGATCGTTTTCACTCTACTCAACGTTTGCCGTTGAGTAGAGTTTTTTGTCTGTGGTTTAAAAGCCTCAGATAAATTTCCACTCACTTATTGTGCTGTGGTGGCAGCAAACGTCTGCCAAAGTCAAACCTCAGCAAAAAAAAGGGAACTATGTACATGTTGAGATACCACTATGGGTAGCCCATGAGACATCAGTCCACGCCACACTTGGCCCGCGTGTTATGCATGACTTTCCAACCATGATGAACTGCTGGATATCACATGGCAGCATCTGTCTCTTTATACCTGTAACACCTTGTGTTTGGTGGTAATTTCCTGTAGCTGCAGAAAACAGATAATAAACCATAAACAGCCACAGACTATAAACCACAATACATTGATCCTCTCTACCATTTGGCAGCTGGAGCCACTTATTCCTGCTCAGTATGACACAATATCAGGGTTTTGGGTGTAGTTCCCACCTGTGTCATTTTTCAACCAACAAAACCAAAACATTCTCTGATTTCAACTTTGTTAATTTGATGAGTGGCTGTGTTGTTTTTTTGTCAGATGAAAAAGTTTGGGAACCCCTGGACAAAGTCCATATTTCTAATTCTTGAAGTGAGTAGTAAATACAACCCCTGCAGTAAACAGACATTAAAAATCAGCTGTACATTTTCACCTTCCTGCAGATCACTGCATGTTGAAGATCGCTTGTTAAAGTCAGAGAACTGTGAAGGCCGTAAAATCTGTTTAAGATCATCGTGTTGTTGTAGAAGCCTGCCTCTGCTCAGGTTCGCTTTCCTGCCTGACTGCAGGACAGATTTTGCTGATATTTAACCAGTGCAGTGTTTCCTGTGCCACTGGCTGTCCCACATCCCCAAAGCAGAATATTTCCACCCCATGCTGAACAGTTGGCAGGGTGTTCTTTCACTTATTTCCAAAATGGCTCTGGCTCATCCAGATGTTGCTTGGCAGCCTTCAGATGTGGATTTTTGTGACAAGGCTGCAGGTGAGTTTTCCTTCTGACAACTCTGACTGTGTAGACTCTGTTTGTGCGTCAGCGCTGCACCACACCTCTGCTCTGTCAGCTAAACTTTCACGCAGCTCCTTTGCAGTCATATGGGGTTTTGCTTTGCCTTTCACACATGTAGTTTTGTCTGAAAGTTTTCTTTTTTTCCGGATCTCGACTTGCACAGCTTGACATTTCTGACAGTCAGTGAGTCTCAAGCTGGAAGTTCTTTGATATTCTTTTTATAGCTTCTTCTATTTTCAGATCCTTAGCCAGTTGGTTTGAGGAGCCTGTGTTGTTACCACAGGGTTTTAGGAGTCATTAAGTACACTAACATTTTTTAAGTCTGTTTGCTGCAACCAGATATAGAATTTGCCCAAATGTTCCCATGTTGAGTGTCTTCCGGGGTTTGGACTAATGGCTGGATAAATCCAACTATTTGATGATTCCTCCTTTTGGTTCTTGAAAATCTTCTAGCATTTTATCAACAAAAACACACGTCAATTAATGGAGAGAATAATCTCTTACTGAACCTAAAAACCGGTCAGATCCACAGCAGATGTCTCAACGATTTGCAGTTTTTTGAGTTAACCGAAGACCTGCAGTCCTGTCTGAACCTTTTACCATGGGGAAATATAGCCAGTGCTATTATTTTCCATTATTTTGACCATATACCCTCCAGACTTGCCTCACAGGTCACTGACAGCGCTGTAAACGTTCACACGGACTCGATGCTTAAATGCCACTTCAGTCCCAGCTGATGAGGCCAAATAAAAGGCCACGTATCTGAGGTGAGAACGGCGCATTCAGTGGAGCCATCGGAGGACGGATCAATAACCTGAGGGAACAAGCAATGGAAAGGAGGAGAAGAAGAAGAAGAAGAAGAAACTGTGTTAGAGAGAGGGAGCGAGTGTGATACATTCTCTGACCTTTACTCCATTTGGGACCTCATCTGTAAAAGGTATCTGGAGGCCATCACGGCGTGTCAATCCCGTTTGGCTGCAGAGAACTCCGCCGACACCAGCCTCAGTGACACAAGCTGTTCTGCCAGCGGTGGAGCTGCCACAGGACACAGAGACATCTGCCTGGAAGATCTAAACACAAAGCGTCTTCACTGGAGCGTGCGCCGCGCGGCCTTTTGTTTTACACCTTGTCCAAACATTTCTCGCTCAGCTCATCTGAGTGCCACCGCTCCGCTGTAAACACACACGCGATGATTTAAGTTTGGTGACAATGTTCAGGACCAGACACATCCATCCGTCCATCCATTCATCTTCGCCGCGCTGCTGTTGCTTACTTCTGGGAATTTGTGAGTCTTTCAAAGCGGGGACGAGGCCTTGTCTGCTGTCTGATGCTGCTGATTCATTCCAGACGATGTTTACTGTTGAAACCCTCCGTGGTGACTCTCGTATTGTTTGTGCGCCCGACTCCTCTGCAGTTTCAGAACTCAGACCTTCAGATGTGGATCTTAATGTCTGCTTTCTTATGAGTTTGAATGCCCAAGTTTGACGCCAACACTGAGGCGTATGTTTTGACATCAGCCTTTATTACTACACTGTCACATTTCAAGGGATGGACACTTCTCACTTCAAGTTTACTAAACTAAACCTGCACTTTAGCCATTTCCCCAAGAAGCAGTGTTTGGATAAATCAAGTTTTAAGCTACAAGACATGATCTGTTGACAAGCTGGTCGGCAGAAAGATACGATTTGTTTAAAAAAAACCGAGGAACATTAGAGAAAGACCTGCTGTGCTGACTTTACAACCAGTGTTTAATGATTCTCAACGGGAACAATCTATGGCTTCAAAAGTACAAACAGAAACCCTCAATTCGAACTCTCCTGTGGACAATAAAATCCATTTGGCTCTATCAACATTCTGTGACACATTAACGTTCATCAAAAAGCTCCTTTAAGGCTGCATTATAGGGCCATTCTGGTGAGTTTACATGTTCCTCACGCACATTTAGCTGATTGCAGAGCCGTCTGCTGAGGCAAGAGAGCAACAGGAATAGGCTTGTGTATGTATGTTTGCACGACTTATCGGTCAGTGATAGAACAGGTAGGCTTTTAACCTGAGATAAGAGAGATCATAAAGGTTAACTCCCATTAGGGAAAAAATAAAAAAAATCTACACTGGCTGCAAGTGATTTGAAAGTTTTAGTGAAATAAACTGGGTCAGTTGCAGCTTATATGAAGTTTTTATTCTTTTATGTTCATAATCGTAGAAGACCTGGGACTTAACTGTTCCTAAGACTAGATTAAAGTCAAATGATGATCAAGCATTTGTAGTCAAGGGCCCTCGTATAACTACACAGCTGACATGTTCATAAAACGGTGGGTGCTTTTGCGTGTTACCGCAGCGCTCGCGTGTGTTTGTCTGTTTGTGTGTTTATGTGTTTGGACGCTGGAGGCAGATCCATCTGAAGTGAAGCTTTATTTCCCCAGGCTCTCTTTGCTCCACTCAACACACTGGGAGCTAATCGATACTGACGCATGTGCTCGTCCAGCTTTGGAAAAACATCTGGGACAGTCAGGACGAGGTGTCTCTGTCCTTGAAATTAAATAAATCTCCATATTCTATGTGGCAATGCAGACAAACATGACAAATATTATTTTATTTTGCATTAAATGTGATTCTAACCTTGGGTAATACTTTGAATTTTGAAGAACTTGGCTTTAATGTTTTAATTAAGAGTGACTTAGAGCAGCAGGAGACTGAGCTTCATACCTGCTGGATTAGAAACTAATATTCAGTCCTGCAAGAGTCGAAGCCCCGTAGGGAGGAAAAATATGTGACATATTCCTTTGACCTAAGAGTGGCGATTTACGCGAGTTATTTTCTGACTCTTTCAGTGAGAGCAAGTGGAAGGGAAATGGTGAGTGACTCAGTGAGACACTGGGATGTGAGTTTCTTAACGTAGCGGCCCACAATGGGGAAACAGGGAGTAACAGCAGCGCTGACCGCAGCGGGAAGGTTAGTCGAACGCGGTGCAGCCTGAAGAGTTGATGCCGGGTGGAGCATCGACCGGGCTGCTGCAGGGAACAGGGAGCTAATCAGTGGGCAGTAAGAGAAGCAGATGATGAGATTTCACAGAAGAAACTGTTTGTGTGGGAATGAGCTGTGGACAAAGCTGCTGCTGTGACCTGGGAAAGATCTGTATGTCAGGAAAAACAAAACATTGCTCGTTCATGTGGTTGATTTAAACAGCACATCTGTCACACAGTTTATCCAACATTGTTTATTCAGAGGTTTTCTTTTTTCTTTTTTTTTTTTTGGGACTTGACAGAGAGAGATGAGTGGCGATACAGTTGAAATGCTTCTTTTTTTTCATCCTCTCAGCAACAATTATAAATACATCGACTGGCACAGCACTGACAATGTTTTTGTCCTGGGTCATGTGATGATGTGCAGGAGATGAGGACAGTGTTTAAAAACTGAAGGGCACAACGTTGTGAGCACTGAGGGGGTAAAAGTTTACGAAACGCTTGAGCTTCATTTAACAGTCCAACAGCCTGGTGACGACAGAATGTTCGGAAAAATCCTACGTGAATTCAAATGATTGATTTCTTGCTCGTAATCAATATTTTGACCCAATTAATGTTGAGCACATGCCCTAAAAAAATCCATCAAAATACTTTAATGCAAGACTCAGGTGTAAAAATACCAAATGACTCTGCTACAAGTTTTTCTTTGTTTTCCTTATTATTGGAAGTTAGTTTTTAGCCTGTCAGTTTTAAAGAGTATAATTTTCCAATTGCAAAAGCCTCAGTTTTAATTCTGACAAATTACAGCGTCTTAAGATGAAAGAAGTGAAAGCTTAAGGGGACTGTTGATCTCAGCAGCTGTAATGATGACTGCTGGTGGCAGATTTACTTGCTGTAGTTAAGTAACATTCATTTTGGTTTATATGCTCTCTGCTTTCTGGTGGGTCTGTTATTTACACTCGAGCAAAGACAGTGTGGTTGAAGACGACCCACCGCTCTGTGTAACTTAAACATCAGACATGACAGACAGCAGGTGAACAGAAAAATAATATTGTTTTAATCTTATCACCCAAGTGTCTCTGAATCTGGACCATCCAGTACTTGGGGCTGTGTCGTCCTGTCAGGCAGTGAAGTTAAAATTAGCTACAACGCACAGCTGTGGACATAATGTTAACATAACTAGTGTCGGTCAGAAAAGTAGCTGCTAAGATCATTTCCTCAAATTGTTCAGCCGCACTTTTGCGAGCCCACGTCGATCATGTTAAGATGGCAAATAGCACTGCAAAGATCAGTCGATTAATGGATTCCAACGTGCAGCTTTGTTTTGTCTCGGACAAAAGTAGCTATTGTCACTGTAAACATGCTCTAGCATGTTCCACGTTTTCATTGTCTGATCTTTTAATGACTAAGTGATTGAGAAAATGTTCAACAGATTGATAATGAAAATAAGCATTGGTTGCAGTCCTGATTCCAAAGTTGTCCGTTGTCCAATAATTAAAAGCAAGAAAATGATTTTCTAGTATGAAGTTTTAATGGAAGGCACAGTTGTGGACTGTTAAATGACGAACAAGCCGGAGAACTATTGAAGCAACATGTTAAGAGACATTATTCTTTTCTCACGTCATATTTGATACCAATTAAATCACAGGGTAACTGTGGATCAGATACTGCTCTGTCACCAGGAATGGTTATGAAGCTATTATTACTCTGATGTTCACGTCCTTCTCAGCCATGTGACCAGACCTGAGTTTATATTCTCACATCATGAGGCTCCTCAGACATAATCTCAAAATGCTGTGTGTGGATGATCTGCACTTTGCATTGATTAGTGACGGACTGCAAGATGAAACATATCAACAAAGCCTGTGTGCATTGGACAGGGAAACATCTTTATACCATAAATAGCTTCAAACTGCACTGTTGAAATGAAGCCATAGCCTTTGTTTTTTGTACATGACCTCCCATTCAAAGTCTGCTATTCAGACATAAAGATGGTTTCCTGAAGATGTGTTCAGTCGCTCTGCTCAGGAACATAACTCAACCGAATGAGTACAAATGAAGAGAGAGAGGGAGAGAGACGGAGCAACTTTTTATGGGTTGTAGACTTTTAAAAGTAACACTGAAATGAGTTTTTGGTAGAAATCTCAGAACATGAAGTTGCTGATGTTGTTCTTTCAGCGCCCTGAAATGGGAGGACCATGTCCTAAAAATAAAGGCCAAACATGTTTTCCAAACGAAATGCTAAAATATGAAAATGTGTCAACGTCCAAACTGTTTTTGAGTGCATGTCGTGAACGTCCAGTCGTGGCTCCTTTCTCTCGTGCAGTTGCTGGTTGTGATTTTTGAGACTTTGCTGTTGTTTGCACCAAACAAACGGAATCGATACATTCTCTTATTTGTCCTCATGTGTCGACGTGTAGGAGCGCTCCACCGGGAAAACTGTGAGCTCACTTAGTTTTTTTTTTTTTCTTTTCAGTGACAGCCCTCGTCAGAAATCGACAGACAAATAAAATTTGTTTTTCCACAGACATGTTCATATATCTTTTATAAAATAAATCTTATATTTCCAAGTATACAATAATAAAATGATGCACTCTGCAGAAAAAAGGTAACCGGAAACTTCATATACAGTATGCACATAGTATATTATACTATTTTGGCAGACAAGAACGTGGACAAGTTCGGTATTGTAAACAACTCTTGACTCTCATTTGTTACGCTTTCTTCTTCGTTTGCTCCCGTTTCCGTCTCGTTACAGTCGCTCGCTCTGTCCTGTTACATTCATAGCTCCAGAAAATTGTGCTTTAAGAACTCTCCTACAAAAAAAAAAATAAAATCCAAGGGCTGTCGTTCTTTCCGTTCCTGCTTGGGTAACACCCCTGTCCGCTGAGTAGAAGTCTCTGAACAGTAGTAAAGTGTCTTTATCGGTCACGTGGCTGGTAGTTCGCTCGGCCCTCCCAGCTCACCCAGGAAATGAGAGACAGGGTCAGACAGAAGAATGGAGGACAGAAAAACCCTCTGCTCTGGGACTCTAGATGATTAGGTTTGAGTTTTATGACTGGGAAAGTTATCAGGGCGATTTATGTCTGGCATAAATGATCTAGTTTGGTACATATTCTCCTTTTCAACACTCTTCCCAAAGGTTATTTCTGCCGAATGCTTAGATTTAGTATTTAAATGACCCATAATGGGTTGACAGCATTAGATGTGCAGCAAATGTTTAAAAAGAAAGACACTTGTTACACACTTCTCCAGCCTTCAGTACAACGCCTGAACCTTTTAAGACTCCGAAATAACGACATTTTTCAAAAACTTAAGCAGAGACCTTTCTGAGATCTGGACTTGGGTGGGAGGTGTCCTTGAGTAGCGGTGGCATTTTATTGGTGATTACAAGGCAGAAGTCTGTAAGAGGTTACAGCTGTGCTTTGGATAAAGGAATGTACTTGATGGAATGTGGAATAACACTGGTGTGTGTAGAGCGATGATGCCAGACACAGACAGAGATAGAGAGAGGGAGCTTTGGGTTTTGGGCTCAGGAGGCAGGAACTAAGCGGAGGTCTGAATATGGGTGTCAGGAGAGCACCAGAGCAGGACTGTGGGTCTTTAGTTGTCCTCATTGGTGAGCTCCTCCTCCGCCATGGCCTTCTCAGGAATGGCCTCGAGGCTGCGCCTGCTCTTGGACTCAGAGCCAGCGGAGCCGCCCACTGCTCCGCCTTTACTCAGGTTACAGGTGAGCGCAGCATAGTGGATCTGCTTGAGGTTCTCCTGGACTTCGCTCCTGGCATGCTTCAGTAAGTCCGCCTGGCCCTGAGGGGGCACAGATAGATCACAGTTAGAGAAATGGCAGCAGTGTAGAAAACTGATTTATTTACCGATAGGTTTTGCTAGTGTGAGCTCCCACCTACTGTAGTAATAATAATAATAATGATAATAATACCACAAAAAAGCCACCTGCACAACCAGGAGGCTATTTTAACCACCAGGGTTACTGAAAGTTTATAGACATATAATGTCTCCTGACAGGCCACAACCACATGCAGAAAAGTTCTGACTAATGTTACTGTCTATGGCAGGCAAATTAAAAAAAAAAAAAAAAATCAATATTCAATTGTAAATGAAATGTCCTTTAGGGAACTGAATTCAATGCTTTAAAATTTTTCAAGACCTGCAGACACCATGTCTGTAAGAAATGTGTTTAAATCCCTTTCAAACAGACACTGAGTCACATAAATATGACGGCAGTTTTACATCTGTCTCATGTCTGTGAAAGTGCCTGAGACACATAAAAGTCACAGAAGAATTACTAGTAACATTTCCAACAGCACAGTAACATGGAGGTCACTGCAGTTTAAGCACTGTGATAAACTGAGCAGTTAGTTTTTCAAGTCTGTTTCAGCTCAGGTGCCCATATGAGCACTGAAACAGGGCTTTGCATTCTGTAATGATTCTCCTTGTTAATACTAAAGAGGAACTTAGGCTGATGTTAATTTGAGGTTCCGGCAGTCTTGAAAATACCCTTTTTATTTGACTAACTCAAAGTCTGGTTAGTTTTTTTTGTGCCAACGTCATGAGTGAAATTATGAATATCAAACCAAGGACTTAACATCAAGCATCTGAGTCTCAACATCCTGTCATCATAAGCTTGTGAGCCTTTAAATATGAAAAAATATGCAGCACAATTTTAAATCTAAAACTGACGAGAATTTACTTGGGGATCTATTAGGGAAGCAGCCCCTCACACTCACACTCACACTCACACTGCTTTCATATAATGTCTTTCCAACTCTCTTCAGTCTCCAATACCAGGTGCCAAATATCACACAAGCATTGTGGGTATCCCTGTAAAGGTCCTGTCATGTCTGAATAAAGCCAAAAGCCACTTTACCAGCTAAGTGAACACAGGAACATTACGCCTTCCACATCTGAAAAGGGCTTTAGAGGAGTTTCTGTACTGAGTTTAGAGCTGTGGCCGTTTTTAATCTTCAAGAGCTTACGCTGATAACTTGATGTACTTTTTATGATCATCAAAAATCTCAAATCTCTTTCAGTAGTCAGCCTGCCGACAGTAAGATCCATATAAGTGAAGCCCCAGAAAATGCAGCACACAATGAATTACACACACACTCAAGTCAATTACCGGGGGACAAAGTATAAATTATAGCTGAGCTACTCGCGTGGTAATCTTAATTAACACGTGCAAATACCACAAATAAATATAACAAGGTCATTCATCAATAATTATCCCTGGTGCTGGCAGTGGAGGTTAAAATGAAAGGCATGGTAAACACGAGGTGCAGAGGGGCTTAGGCTAGGCAGAGAAGTGACTCCCTAAACACTGGTGCAAGCAAGAAGTTGAACTAGCTGTAATGTTACCTGCTGCATACAAATACCTGTTTCATCAGACGCAGTTTGACAGTTAACCTCAAAGTTTTACATCTTCGTTTATCCTGAATTTAACTCAGCGTACTTGAAGACATCGTCAGTATCGACTCCCTGCTGATTACAGAAACCGGGCCTGAGTGGCAAGTCAGTGTTATTGTAGCATTTTGTGTTGATGCTCAACAAAATGTCACTTTTTAAATGAATGATTCAGAGTAGAGCTGCAACAATTAGCTAGAAAAATCTGGTTCTCGCTTCTCAAATGTGATATTTTTGTTTTTTGAGACTTTTCATGACCTGTATGTACCCTGTGTCAGCCGAGTTATTAAAACAACTCTCTTAAATTCATATTTCTTAAATGAGTATGAATGAATTTTAACTGATATCGCAACAACTACTGCCACTTCCATGCTGATTGAAGATAATGTGGGACTGACGCGCCACTCACTGCTGTTTAGGCAAAACAACAGCTTAGTCTGACTGCTGATCCCTGTAGTCTACAATCCCTACAGCATAAACATTCATGAGAACAACTGCCCAAAGCCGCTGACCCTGAGCTCTGACCTCTGATCATCTCAGTGCGTTGCAGGAATATGAGATGTAACACGTTTCATATCAGCGGTAAATATTAGTGCAGTGTCTGATGTGACTGAAAATCTCACCTTCAGTATGGTGATGTTCCACGTGAAGCTCTCCACCGCCTTCTGCAACTTCCTGCCCTTCAGCCCGTCCTTCACGGCCAAGTCGTGGAGGTTCTCGTGAAATTCCATCGCTGCGAGAGAAAAGAGACACAAGAAGGAGCGTTGAGTCAGGTTTTTATGGCTGGAATTCACAGTGGTTTGTGGAACAGAGGAGCAGCTGTGAGGTGACTGGAGCCTGGGAGATGTGACTGGGTTCTAGGCTTGTTGTTACTGTGAGGAAACACGTTAGAGCAAAGACCCTGGCAGGTACAGTCAATATTTCACAGTCTCCTGCTGCAGCAGGAGCACTGAGTACAGTACATAGATGCACAGAGGATTCCTCTCTCCTTACTGTAAATCTGCAGTGTGATAATGGATCACAGTACAAAGAGTAGACATCAGGTGCGAATTTCTGAACAAATTTAAGATGAGAATTAGATTTGAGATGTGAAGAAGTGAAACTGTGCCAGCATCTGCCATCAAAATGAGCAGACAAAACCTGGTGAACTAGTGAGAGGGAGAGAGGAAAAGCAAAAAGGCAAGTCAAAGGAAGAGAGAAACAAAAAGCAGAGCTGAAGGAAGCAGTGAGGCAGGATGAGAGGTGAAAAAGAAAGAGCCCCGGAAACAGAGGAGAGACGCAGTGTAGGCAGACAGACATGACGTTCTTTCATAGTGGATTAGCATCAAGGCATCGAACAGAGGAGGGATTTGTCTCCTGAGGAGGTGCCCCCCCCCCTGCATGACTGAGCCTGAGTAAGGACATGTTTAATGTTCAGTGTGCTTTATAGTGCAGCACTGACACAGGCAGCCCTAGCCTGTGAGGTGAATAAACCACAGAGAGGGAGCAGAGTTCCTGCTACGCACAAAGCCCTGTGCCTGCGTAATGCACTGCTTCACCGGGAACTACCGAGAACACGCGCCTTCCCGCTCGAAGCTCTGATAACACCGAGAGTCGGTCCCGGCTCCTGTTGGTGCTGTTGCCATGGAAACGTGGAGTGCGTGCAACAGAAACCCCCTTCCTGTGAAATCGCCATAATAGGTGTGGGGCTCGGCTGCTTTAGAGCCTCTCAGCTGAGGATACAAGTCTGCCAGGAGACCTCAGGCGAGAACGTGACCTCAGACGATTGATGGACTGAATTTACTGACAGATCTGATTCGTTCATCGTCTTTGAAGCGGACTTCACACCGCTGCTTCTAAGTCACACGTACACCTTTTTTTTTTCTTTTCCATTTCTTCTGTTAGAACCGACATGTAAAAAGATTTCTCAATCTCAGCTCTCTAACTTCACAGCTGCTGCTGCGCTCCTGAACCATGATAGTGCTAAAGAAGGTCCTATCCATCTCTCTCTCACACACACTCTCACTCACACACACACACACACACACACACACACACACACACACACACACACACACACACACACACACACACAC